>JANHGB010062955.1:0-30000 GCA_026283785.1 Coracopsis vasa
TGAGGGTGCTGAGGCGCTGGCACAGGGTGCCCAGAGAAGCTGTGGCTGCCCCGTCCCTGGCAGTGTTCAAGGCCAGGTTGGACACAGGGGTTTGGAGCAACCTGCTCTAGTGGAAGGTGTCCGGGTCCATGGCAGGGGTCGGAGCTGGGTGAATTTTAAGGTCCCTTCCAACCCAAACCATTCATTGAGTCACTTAGTGTGCAGTGTAGCCAGCATATGATGTCAGGTAACTGCTGTTACCTCGGAGTAAGGACTCTGGTTTTCTTTTGCAGAAATCCATTAAAAGATCCCCCTTGCACTGACTGTCAGGACTTAGTTTTAAATTCCATTATGGAAATAGTCACTCATTTGCAGTGTGCAGAGTTTTGGGTCTTACACTACCCCTGTGGTCCTGAAGGATGCAAATGCAGCACTGCCATCATCAATTACAGTGCTGGCGGAGATGCTAAACCTGCTGTGCTGATAGCATGGGACTGGGTTAGTCTCAGCAGCTGAATCATCGCATATATAACATGAGATCACTGTTCTTGTCTCCAGTGTGGTGGCACAGAGGCCAGAGCAGCAGAGCGGGCCATCCATCAAGCTTGCTGCTCCTGAAGCTGTCATGTCCAGCATCCCTCCTGGGCAGCCCGGGAGCTGTGGCTGGGCTGTGCTGCAGGTGGCGGTACTCAGCAGGGAATGTTCAGCTCCATCCTTGGAGGAGCAGCTGGATTCGCATTCCTATTGCTTGGACTTGGGCTAGGAATATGTAGTCTGGGTCCTTGCTTTTCAGAGCCTCCCAGCAATTCTGTATTGGAGCAGTGCCTTCCCTGTGCTTAGTGCCATGCTTTGGGGACTCGGGGTCCTGCATGTGATTCCCTGCTTCTCCAAAGGGAGCCTGGGGGCCTTAAGTGAAAAGAAGTTGCCTTGAAAAGCCCATCCTGTAACTGGAAAAGAAATCCATTCCTTGCCATTAAGGTATTCAAATCAGAATATGCCATATGCAGCATTTTCCCATGAGACACAGCCAGCAAATGCATTGGCAGGCCCCACAGATCACATTGGGCAAACCAAATGCTTACAAAACCAATAATAACCAGGCTTTGATATTCCAGCCAGTGTTGGCTCTGCCTGTACAACTAGTGAGGCTCTGGAATGTGATATGCCTGAGATCATGCAGGAAATCATGTTTCTCCATTCTATGCTTGTGCTATAATGAATCGACCATCCTGGAATAAAAGCAGTGAAGGAGAGCAAGAGTTAAATGTATGCTCCACTATGGAGGTAGACTAGAGGCTGAATGTATGTGATCAGGTATTGAGGTTTAGAAGAGGGTCTGTGGCTGAAGGATGGGGTGGGGAGAGTTGGCTGCTTGCTTTTGTGTTCTTCAATCACCTATGGAACATCAGAAGGTCACAGGTAGGGGGGATTCTTCTTAACGCTAAAGCTCTACTCAATGTCACAGTTGTGTTTTGCACATCAACATCAAATACTCTGCGGAGGAATTATTCTGTTTAGAAAAGCATCAAAAGCTACCTTCAAAGAATAGCACGTCAAGAGCATGTTCGTGCTCTGGCATTTTTGAAGTTGCCACCATCCTCATTAGACTTTAATGATAAGATGAATGACTTTTTGTCTATCAAAAGTTGCAGAGACTTCTAACTTTCTAAGCACTTTGCACATCAGTAAGGTCTAGGGTTTGTAGCTCTCCCTGTTGTATCACATTTTGCTCATGTGCTTTTAAGCCTTTTATTACACAAAATGAGGGCATTTACTTTAGCTAGGCAAACTCTGCCAATTTACAAATTGTGCAGGCTTTGTCCATTTGCAAGTCAAATGGATGAATGGAATTGGATTGGGACAATAAACATCCAAGGGATGGTATCTCCTACCATCTTCTGAAGCTTAGCCTTCCTCTGGCTTAGCTGCACAGATGCAGGGGAACAAATCCACTCTGTTTACTGAAGTGCTCCCGGTGTTTGCTGTGCTGCATCCCTGAATGTCATTGCTGTGAAGCATGTGAACTTCCACAGGACCACCAGGCTCAATCTTGAGCTGGTTTTAGGGGAGGTAGCAGATTTCTGGTTGGGTTTTGTCCTTTCTAAAGCAGGAAACTGTCTTCAAAAGTAGATCTTTGATGTAAAGTAACAACTGGAAATGAAGGGAAGGACAAACCGATCCCCTCCCTGCTTCCCTGCAGCACCAAGCTGAGGAAGGGGATGTCACCAGGCCCTTGCTTTTTCTCTTGGCACATTCCTGCTCTGCACATGAAGTGTTTTAGCTGTATTGGAAGTACCCTACAGCTTTGTGCTGGCATCACCTCCCAGAATGTCACAGCACACTCGTGCTTATACAAGAACCAGTTGCGTTTGAAGGTGATGAAAGCAAGAGCCAGGTTTCACAGGCTCGCTCCCAAAGAAGCAAAACTGACTCCTCCTTGGGGATATCTGGGAGCTGTCAGCAGCCTGGGGGCCCTTTCAAGTCTGGTTGGAGTTAGCAGAAATCCTGCCTCTGCTTTTTTGTATCTGCATTGGGGAAAAGGTCTTTTCTGAAGCTCTGACATTAAGCTTTTTTGTCATATGGAGCTTGCATATAATAGATAGAGGATGCAAGTTCTTGGTTTCCAGGGAATAGTGTATGCTGTGTTCTTTTCCTTATTATGGTTTAAAGTCAGATGTCTCCATTACTCTGACAGCCAGGAAAGCGAGCAAGCTGCATAGTCTGGTGATAACCACCTTTTCCCTCCCCTCTTGCTCAGTTTCTTCCCTGTAGTGAGACTGGGTGCTTGACTCTGTACAGGGAAAAGCTGTTCCTGTTGCTCCCTGACTGGAGGTGGCTTTTTTGCAGGTAACAAAGGAGCAAAAAGGGGAAAGGATTTCCAGGTTTTCTGGTTAAGGTAACTGCACCTATCCTTTGTAAGCCTCTTCCCTAAAGCTCAATGGAATACATTGTGAGTTCTCTGATTTTAAAATCAGCCTGGTGTAAACCTCTTACCCTGGGGCTCTGCCAGCAAATTTCCCAGTGGGCCTTATAATGGTAGGGGAAGAATGAGGTATGAAATGCAGCTGACAGCACATCTCCGGGTAACATCCTCCCCTTCCCCAGTGAGACGTGGTGCGTGCAGGTATTGGTAGGCGGGAGCAGCTGCAGCACTCTCTGTGGGAAAGAGCTAATTCCATTTAAAACGAATTATGTGCTCGAGATAAACCACCTCCTGCAAGCGTGTTGCCTCAGAAGAGTCTATAGCTTGTATTTAAGAGGATTGACAAGGAGTTCAGGCTTTTGCAAAATAGGGAGAGGCTTAAACTTGTGACAGAGCTACAAGTTCTCCTCTTTCTTGGAGGTTTCTCTAATCCGTGTCCATATTCACTTCTATTTAATTAAAGACAGGCCCTGAAATGGCTTGGGCTGTGTGTGACTGAATGCACAACCAAGACAAATTCATTTGTCAAGTGTTAAGTCTGGAACACAACTGCTCTCCTTGCTTTAAGACACTGGGAAGGTCATAGGAAGAGTGTGCTCATCTCCACTCCATCTTCTGGTTGCCTCTCAGAGGTGACAGAGGGGCTGGTCTTGCCTGGAGCACTAATGCAGCTGGAGTGGTTAGTGCCTTGCACTCTTAACTTTCTTCTGCAGTTCTGGAAGTATCAGCCCCACCTCTTCCTGCATTACAGTAAGCATCAGAACTGTCCCAAACCTTCTCAGCATGGTCCTCACTGCTTTGCAACTGCACTGCTGGAAAAACTCACTGGTTATGAGAGCAGGTTGGAAATGATTGTCAGTATAACACCTGCTTTGTAAAACCACGTTTGTCATAAAGTCATGTTTAGCAATGAAACCAAGCTGGAATTAAGCATTTGAATTGCTGGAATAAATATGTTGGTGAAATGATATGGAATTAACTGTTGGAGCCGCGGGGAGATGGCATTTGTATCGTCTGGTTCCCATAGACACACATGTGACAGTATTTTGTAAATACTATTTATTCAGGAATAATAATTACAGTTCAGTGCATTCCTGCACAAGAACGTTCCTTAAGCATTTGTTGAATGATGAAAACTAAACAGGTTTCCAAAGGTCATTGCAGCTTTCCCAGCTCTAATCTCAGATTTTTCCCAAACTAGAGATGGAAGAGAAAGGAGATGGAGAAAGCTCCTGGCCCAAGCTCTGTGCATCTAATTTTATGGTATGGTCCAGTGAGTGCAGTTCAGCTTGGAACAAGAGACTAGGGGGGTGTGTGTGTGTGCTCTGTCAGCAGCAAGGCTGATTGTACCCATGTTGGGTAAGGCAATGAGAGATTGATTTGGGAGATATAGCCTTGAAAGAATACGGAGAGCAAGGAGATAAAGGAAGATTCAGGAAAGAGCAAATAACATGAGCAAACAGATCCATCCACCTCAAGAAGAGTTTCTGAAGGTGATAGACATGTGAGGTTGGAGAATGGTTCCCTTCAGAACATGAAGGTACCCCTCACCATAAGAAGTTGCAAAGACAGCGACAGTGAACCTAAAGCAGCGCTTTGCTGATGGGAAGTTTTCCTTTTCCAGAGGCACAGTTTCCAGGTGAGGCTGATGGGCTCCATCCCTGGGACCAAACCAAGGCAGAGCCCTGCACCCACTCTACACTTGGATAAAGGATGGATCTCTGGAATGCTTCAGTCCTGCAGAGCACACCAAGTGCTGGCCTCAGCTCAGATCCGGTGCCGACTGTGGAGGCTGAGCTGAAATCTGGCTCATCTTGTGTAGGAATAATTGAAGCAGTCAGAATTATTATTATTCTCCCTCCCCAGTTCTTCTCCATCTCAAATATGCATTTCCCCCCTCTATGCTCTAATTAAAAACTAAAGGAGAGGGAGAGAGGAGGAGGAAACTAGTAATGCCAGTTACACATTTGGCTCACAAAAAAGAAAAGCACACTCTAATGCGTTTGTGGACAGCAAGTAGGAAATGATTCACGCTTAATAAACCTCTTTGCTGTTAATCTCTGTTAACCTGGGGGCTCTGTAATCTATATTGAAAAGTCTCCTTGCTTTTTTTGGGGTTACAGCAAAGAATGGAGTTTTATTATAGCATTATAATGTATTATATATTATAACAGGGGGCTATTGAACCTGCTGCTGCGCACACCAGGCAGCCTGGTTGCTGTCATGGTAAGACTATTTTATCACTGGGATGCTCCTTTGTCTTGCCCACTGCAGTGCTGGGGGAATAAGAGGTCTCAGGACACACACATGCCAGTGTCATGGAAGGGTTGGCCACAGCTTCGCATGTCTTGATGCAAGAGGGCTGCTGGGTTCACCTTATTAAGATGATTGAGAGCTATTAATGAAGGGGTTTCTGGATAGATTCCCTTCACCTGAAGGGCTGAGGATGTGTCTGTGCTGGAGAGTTTAGAAAGGACCCCAGAGCTCAGCATCCGCCAGCTCCCTCGCTGGATTGCTGGGAGTACAGCGGACGGATGCGATTAGCACACCGTGTTAAAATAACAGATCTTTCTAGCATCAGTCTTTCACAGCTTTCTCATCCCATGGAGTAATGCCCAGAAATTGATATTACGCTGTCGTAATTGGAAAGGAGCAGGGGGGCTGCAAGGAGCAGAAAGGATGTTGCTGAGAATCGCTCATCCTTCATGATTTTCTTGCCAGCAGCATCATCTTTCACCCTCTCCCTTGCACCTGGGCTTCAGACGTCTACATTTATTTATATAGCTATTGTTTCCCTTCAGTTCTGGTCTGTGAGATGGAATTCCATCACTGTTTCTCTGAAGCAGCTGTGGTGGCAGAGGCCATCCCATCTGTTACTGATGGCTCAGGAGGACACAGATGTCACCAGCGTTACTGGGAGCTGGAGATGGTCCATGAATCTCTCTGTGAGGCTCCTGCATGTGCACACAACTGACTTGAGGTGAGCGAAGGGGTGTTTGCAGGTAGGGGATGAGCAGAGGCAGCAACACTAGAGGTGGCTGGGAATGTGTAAGAAGAGAAACATGAGGTTTGGGGGAAGACCTAGTATCAGAACCAACATCTAACACAGCAGCAAGATGTCTCTCTGACTTCTGAAGCAATTCCCAAGCAAGCCCTGTGCTCTCACTTGGTCTGGATGATGGCTTTTCCCTTCTGGCCCAGCTGGACCCATGTTTCCAGAGAAAGCCAGCTGAGAGGTTTCCAACCCATGAAGTTCACAGGAGGGTCAAATCTTGATTTGATATCAAATCCTTCAAAGGAAATTTGCCCATTGATTTAATGCATTGTGGTTTTTGCAGTGAGGAGCTTTATCTCATTAGTTCTGTGAATCAAACCATGCCTCTGAAATCCTTTCATTTTCTTTCTGAGACAAAGGTATTTTAAATTCAGAGCTGGATACAAATTAAAGCATGAACATTATCTGGCTGGGGTTTAAGTCCTTTATAAGATATTCAGGGTGAAGCCTGTACAGCTGCACAATGTCATTCCCTGTTCATGTAATCGATCCCCTCCTCTCTTGCAGTGCTCTTACAGGCACGTTACTCTGGTTCTGGCCAGTGAATTTTGAAACACTCTTTGCATAAATTTCCCTACTTCTCATTGTGTTTATTTGACAATGCTTTTAATGATCCCCAAATCAGCTTTTCGAATACAGCAGTTTCTTCCCCCTCTGTGATTGCTATGGAAATTTCACCTGGAAAATCAAAGCTTTCAGAGGTCATTTTACTTTCATCTCTTCCTTTTGATGAGGTCCTAAATCATCAAAACCTCCACATTCAGAAACATCCCTCTCTGCTCAGACATTTAAAATGCCAGGAGGCTTTCATGGTACAGAAGGAGTGCAACCAGGAGCATCACACCACGGCGCTCACTGGAGCTTGGGATGAGGACCCAAATCACGTCAACACTCGGGATGCTTGGCTGGAGCGTTGCCTGTGCAGACACCACTGCTGGGGCTGAGCAGAGCAGAAGCATGTCAGAGTTTGATTGAAACTGGACAAAAAAGGTCCTATAGGGGCACGTTTTCTAACAGAAAAACCCTGAGCTGAGAGCATTCAGTGCTGACTTGCCAGTTACTAACCCTCTGAAGGCTTGCTGGGGGCACTGGGTGATTTAACAGTCTTTCCATCTAACCTCATTGAAAACTGCAACCACCAATAACTGAAATGATGGGAGAAACCCAGCCTGAGTCTTGTCGTGACAAAGATGAAGAAAAGGAGTGCACAGAGAAGCAGCTTTCCTGGTAGAATATGACATTTAAATGTGTTTCCTTCCTTCGGTTTAAAATGCAAGAAGCAAGCAGATGCAGGAAGGCACTCGTGTGAGGCTCAAAGAGCTGTTCATGTAAAGGATCAATAGATCCAGCGCTGTATTTAGTGTCATGCTAAATGCTGGACCAGGCAATTAGTTTGATTCATCAGTGTGGTAAGTGAAGCATCCAAGTGTGACAGAAAAGTCTCATATTTTCTTGTTTCTTGTGTAACTGAAATATTTCATCTTTAGAGACATTTATGTTAAAAATGAATATTCTTTTCTTGACAGGTTTTGCCAATGCCTTGTTAATTCAGTGTTATTCTTACAGTCTTTTGGCATTTTGCATTCACTCAGTCTCTGATCCATAAGGTAGCTGTGCCAGAGGGACTCTTCCAGTAGCACCAGTGTCCTCTGAGCCACCTGGCTGGAGCATTAGGGAGCAAATGTGCTTCCTGGCATCACAGGGGAAACTCCTGCTGGCTCCAGAGAGCCACTTGGAGAGTTGCATCCATCGTAGTTTAACACTCTGAAAGATAGAGGTCTAAATCTACTCAGGATAACAAAGCAGATGACAAAGCAGATAACAAACAGATAAGCTCAGCCGCTTTGCTTCTAAACACATAGTAGAACATGATAGTTCTCAAACCACTTTACTAGTTCTGTATTCACTATCAGCAACACTGCCATAATGTCTCAAATAAAACTTGCATGAAAAGCTCATGTACTTTTACTGTTTCTTGTTATAAAGGTAAAAGCAGCAGATTCTTGTGGCATCCTTGGCCAGTCCATGGGAGAGCTGAGATACTGTGAATTTATGATCTGGATTTACAACATCAGTGACTTGCAAATCCCGTTCCTTCCAGGTGAGATGAAGTTTGATCATGAGACTAATGCTGTCCTGAGTATAGAGTGACTTTGCAACCCAGATTGGTTGTTATCATGAGTTTGCCACCCTTTTCAGCCACAAAAAGGGGTGTTTAAGCCAATGAAATGGAATGCTAAGGGGGCTGCCAACCATCTTGTGAGAGTGGTGTGTGATGTCCTGGTGTGAGAGCCTAAATACTTCCATTTTTGCTTCTTCCAAGATGTCTTCCAATACCTACAGAAACGTGGGCTTGGGAGCAGAAAAGGTGTCAGAAGTGAAGGTAATACTCTGAGAGGGGTCCAGCTCAGCCTGTGTGTGGGAAGGGCACAAACAGTCCCCTAAAAATAGAGGAGCCCAAATAAGTACCTGCTGGTGGCTTTTAAGGAAAATTGCTGCTCCCAAGGACAATGGTCTTTGGAGCTGAGGACATGATGCTTATGGAGATCAGAGGCTTCAGCTCCTTTCAAGTGCTCTGTGCTTGTTGAAGAGCCTCTTCATTTTATCAACTGTGCAACCCTGAGCTTGCATGCTACAGAGCAGTTGCACCCAGATGGGGGCAAGGAGAACTGATTAAAACCAATTCTGGAGCATTTACCTCCTTGCACAAAGTTGCAGCTCTTTGTTATTCACTGTGATCTGAGCATGCTGTGAAAAGCACTGAACTCTTCAATTACCTGTGCTGTAATGGTAATAGAGATATAGGCTTGTCCTTACAGTCCTGGGCTGTGAAGCTGTGTAACTGTAACCCCAGATGTCATCTATAATCCCTAACTGGTGCTGTTGATACACCTGCTTGAAGAAACAGGAAGATGTTTGCTTATATATGCATATATGGAACAGATTGCCCAAAGAAGTGGTAAATGCTCCATCCCTGGCAGTGCTCAAGGCCAGGTTGGACGGAGACTTGGGCAACATGGTCTAGTGTGAGGCATCGCTGCCCATGACAGGGGTTTGGAACTGGATGATCTTAAGGTCCTTTGCAACTCAAACCATTCTATGATTCTATGTTTACTGTACATACACAGATTTGTATGCTCATTGCTTTTAAAGAAATCCAGATTCTATTGAAAAATTCCAGAGAAAGTTCTTTAGGAAACTGCCAATTCTTAACTCTTTTACGTGCTTGCAGGTGGCAAAACACCTTTCCAAAAGCTCTGTGTGCTCAGTTGATGCATAGTGAGAGGTGCCTCTGCAGACTGCTTGCTCTCTGTTCTTGGCAATATCTCCGGCTTCAATTCTTGCTCCAGACTCAGGCTACAACATCACTTGGAGGAGGCTTCAGAAGATCAGCAATAGGACTGATGTGGCAGGCAGCTGGAATCTGAATTACTGGAAGTACCAGTGGCAAGCTCAGAATTTACATCAGATATAATGTATTACAAGTAAGATTTATAACAGGATTACAGAAAGCAGTTAGTTAAAGCTACTGGCAGTAAACAGGGATTAAAATATTTATCTAGCTGTAAAAATATGAATAATGGAGTAATTTATTTAGTTATGTAAAGAAGCTGCATACTTTAAATTGACAACAAATAACACTCTTACTATCACTAGCATTTTACAATGTCCGTGTATCAAAATCCTTCAATGCCTTTTGCTTCCAAGCAAAATCCTCTTGTACCTAATCAGTGCACAGTACAGAATTTCCTCAAGGGGCATACATGCTCACAGGGGGGTAGAGCACTCAACAGTGTTGTTATTTGCCTTTCTGCCTCACTTCCCTCTCTAAAGCTGTCACATTTGGAAATCAGTTTCTCTCTTTCCTTCCCTCTGGGAGGGTATGTGATGCCATACAAGGCAGCTTTAGATAGCATTTGTAGATATCTCTTCCAGTTCATAGAATGGTTTGGGTTGGAAGGGACCTTAAAGTTCCAACCCCAACTTATTGCATTTCTTCTAATTTTGCTCTTTGTGGTCAATATTATCTTCCAGGAAGGACAGGTCTTTGGGGAAGGGTTGCGATTTGAGCCCTCCACAAGTCCAGTCTAACATTATACGTAACAGTATCCTTCTTTTAGATCCAGACCTTGCTGTGGCTACCTTCAATTCAGCAGCTTAGCCTCATAATCTATAAAACAACCAGCAAATATAAGGCAAACACTTAATGCCCCAATAAAAAGGTATTGGTGACCATGACCAGTACTGGAAGTTTCACTTCTTTTCCTATTGCCTACTTGCCAGGAATAACTTTCAACATGTCATACATCTACAGTGTGCTGTGGTGTTTTATCATGGAAAAGCCACAAGTTCCCCTGTTGTTGTAGGTCTGTACATCTGTGCTTAAGTTTGCCTGGGCTGATAGAACAATCTGGTGAGGAATTATTAACTTCATCTGGAGCATCTGTGCCAAAGCACATCCCTGAGGCCAGTTCCTTCCTGATGGAGTTCCTTCCTTCATGGATTTCAATTGCCACCAGGTCTCTCAAGCATCCTGTTCCCAGTTTTCTGGGTGAGATAATCTTGTCCATTCCTTGTTTAGGACAAAGGTAGGGAAGCTCAGTGGGTTTGCTGGTTGCTGCTCTTACCCTCAAGGCAGCTCAAATATTCAAACTATTCAGCAGAGAGGATTAAGAAGCCCAGCTGGTCTTGCTTCTGTGTCCTGGATTCCCATCGCAATTGGTCATGCTGCTCATGGAGTGGCTCCCAACAGCTGGTTATTTCCTATGCCATTTTCCATTGGCAGTAACAAATGTAGCCCTTGGTGGTACTTTAGGAAATTGGCATTAATAATGACTTTTGGGTGGCCAGTTCATTTCCCTCCTGGGTCTGACCACCCCAGTACCCTTCAAGCTTTGTTCCTTTCCCTCTTTGCAACAGATTGGTCCCACTGCACTGCAGCAACATAAATTGTCAATTTGAGTTTGAACTTTATCTTTCAAGCATAAAAAGTAAATATGGCATGAAAATAAGGCTAAAATATAGAGTGTTGGAAGACAGTGATTATTTCAGCTCACTAGTTAAAAATGATGCAGTAGGATTCATGAAAGAGAAATAGAAAAGGGATCTGTGTGTGTAGCAAGGGATGGATAGGGAGTAGCTGCCAGAGGGTTCCCCAAATGGTAAAAAGGCATGAAACAGAAAAAGAAACTTTGGCTGCTAAAATGGGAAGGAACTCTTGCTGTTGCAAAAGCCTTTCTGCTCCTGCCAAGTAGGAGGAAAAGAACAGGTGGTGAAACCTGGGATTGATTGCCCAGCTGTGTTGAAAATAGAGCTGTTCTTCAATATATAGACAGGAAATCGAGCAGGAGAGAATTGCACAACCCTGAGACCTCTCTCCCTTGGATTCTGCTGGGGAGATTCCCCAAGGTTTTCCATCTCTACCATCATTTTTGGCCATTCACAGGTGGCTTTTGGTTTTATTAAGGCAAGATTAGCACGCATTCTTTATCTATGTTCTTGGGCCTTCTTCAGCCCATTACCTACAACTAGTTTTCCATCAGCATGGGGATGTATTAAACTTTGTAGAGTTATTACCCTGCTTTCTTATGAGCAGCATGGGAGGGAATGTGCTGTACAGCTGTCCTGCCCCAGATTAGTCATGGTGTCAACCTGCTCAAACACTTCTCTTTCTTAGCAAATAGTTTTAAAACATTGGTGTAACAAGCAACATACGGGGTGATAGTAACTGCTGAGTATGGTTATTTAAGTGTTAAACCTCAATATCTGCAAAACTACAGTGCAATAGTAGCTAATGATGGGTAAAGGGCCACCCAGAAGTTCCTAAGTAACTTCTAATAACTGATAAAGTCTTGTTACGTTAGCATTGAAACTCTACCCTGTGCTCCTCCTCTAGGCTGCTTGGGGAATGCATGGGCCAGTGATACCCCTGTTTGCTTAGTCTCACTGTGAGACACTAAGATTCCTGTGAAAGGCACTTCAGATTATTTAAAGTGTTTCACTATTTGCTTATAGTTTCTTCTGGGACTGGAAGCCAGGGAAAGCATAACACAACCCTTTGATTCTTAAGGGGAAGTGTTCCCCCCTAGTGTGAATTCCAGTGCTGTATCCAATCTTGCTTCAAACATCCCAGGCCAACACCTCATACTTGAGGGGGAGGAAATTAGGATATTAGATAGAGGGTAACTCCAGCAGAGACAAGGAGATTGACTGGGAGAGATGTGGATGTCATGGGGCATGGGCATCGGCCCTGTAGGAAAACAGGGTTCTCCCGATTCCAGAGGGACCCTCTCTGTGCCACCTCCCTTTCACAGAGCATCATCAAGCGAGACACAAACCTCAGAAATGTCATCTGCTGCAGTGCAAACCCGTGGGTGACTCAGCAATGCAACACAAGGGCTTGCTCAGTAATGACAGATTGTTCTGTATTTCTAAGTACATTACTTCTTTGTTTTAATTAGGTTCTCTTTGGTCTCAGTCCTGTGCTCTTTTAGGAGCTAGAGTCATCCTTAGCTTCTTAAGAAGCAGGAAAGAAAATATGTGGGGTCTGAGGTGCTCTGTGGTCCATGAACCGTATCTGCTGGGCTTGTTATAGCTGGCTGACAGTTGGATTGGGACTGTTGCTTGCATTTCTTAGGGCTGTGATTTTACAGTGTGTCAGGCTCTTATGTCTATCTCCCTTCTCTGCAAACCACTTGTGGACAGTTGACCAAACAGAAGTTTTATGTTTCAAGAGCAAACAAGAAAGTTCTTTTAGTGATGAGATTCTGCTGCCAGCTCCGCTGTCATTCTCCTGTCCTATTTACTGCTTAGGCTTGAAAAGCAGAACAATTTTTGAAGGCTTTGCTTTTAAACTCTGCTCTTGTTTTTCCTTTGTGGCTGCTTTGACAGACTCCTCTGATGTATATTTCAGTGTAGGTTGATGTGAAGCTAATGAGAAGGCAGATGTTTATTTACAGAAATATGGGTTCCATTTGTCAAATTACTTCCTGGTGAGAAAAACATTGCTTTCCTATTGCCTCACATGCTAGGATTTTATATATAGATAGCTTTTTTTACATCTACATTTCTTTACAGCTTGGTCTTTAAACAATCTATTGCTATAGACATATAAACCAGCCAGTAAATCCTAACCCCCGCAACTTCAGAGACCATTTTAAGACACAAAAAGATTCAACCGTTGTTTTAAGTCGAGAAACAGATTTGCACATCATCAAATTAGTAATAGCACCACTGACTTACAAATCTGACTAATAAGTATTAAATGAAGAAGGATTAAGTTTATATATTCTCAGGCTACACTTTATCTATTGACTGATTTACATGAAATAAAACTTCAAAGCTCTCATGTTCTTAGTTTTACACAGTCTCATCTTCCATAAACACCACTCCTTGTTGCATGCATCCTGCTTAGACTTGTTTTTATCACTTCATCTTTTGTTATTACCCTTGACACTATAAAATAATTGTATAAATAGAAGCATGGCTCCTCTGTAGCATATTGTCACAAAGTGATACTGTATATGGAAGGCTATCTCATCCAATTTAAACACAGAGGGGTTTATGTTTCAAGGATCCTTATGTTATTAGGGTCTAAGCCCACAGCTTTGAGTGATTAAACTGGCGTTTTGGGGGATAGGATAAAGCACTCCCTCATAGGCTGCATTGAGGGATGCTCTTGCAGCAGCTTGTGTGGACTGGGGACCAGCTGTGGTACTGCCTAGGGTAGGCAAAGGGTAGGCAAACATTGCAGGGTGTAAAATTAGCCCAAGAAAAGGCCTAAATCCTCAAGTGGCTGGTAGCTGACATGGCTTGTAGTGAGATGTGCATCTCTTAGAGTCTCTACAGCACAGGCACTGGGGCAAAGCCTCCTGTCCATGCTTCTGTTGTGCCTGCAGTGGGACCTGTTGCTGCTCAGGTGGAAGGGGAATCCCTCCTCACTTACACCAGGGTAATTAACAGGGGTTTCCTAATTTGGGCTTGCAGGTCATGTGACAGGACCTACTCCACCCCCTCCATGTGAATCACCTTGTGGAGAAGACAGAAAGGTCTGCAGGAATTTGAGGGTCAATTGGAGTGGAGCCTTGGCTGTGCATCACTGGAGGTGAGTGATCCCTGTGCTGGCCCCTGCTACCTCTCCTTCCTTCTCCTCCTGAGTCCATACATCTGACAGACCCCAAAAGTAAGTTTCCAACCTTTTGGAGTCATTCATCAATGTTTTCCCAGTGCCCTGAGGGTGACTGAAGGGACAGACCCTCTTGTTTCTCCTTATCTGCAGCTGCTTTGTTGTAGTAAGTGTCTTTAAACGGCTACCTGATGTGTTCTGGGTGCTTTGCTTTCTGTTTTGCTTTCTGTTTTGCTTTCTTGTAAGCGGTTGCTGCAGGGAGACCTCCTCTCCTTTTCCAGCATCAGGGAATGGTTGGAAGCCTGGAGCCAGCCCCCACTGTGGGACAAGCCTGGGCATCCTGCCCTTGCTTCTATCCAGACTCAGCAGCCTGGTTTGGAAGTGAGGGGCATCACTGCCTGGAGTGCTCAGCACAATTGGCTGAGTTGAATGTGTTCCTTCAGGCTTGTCTGATCTGGGAAAAACAATGATCTCCTGTTCTCCTCCCCCTTACTGTTTGCAAGGGGGATATTTCCCCATTGTCCCTTTGCCTGTTTATGGCTGCTCTGCTTCAGCTCTAGTGATCTGAACAGGGTCAGGCACACATGGAGAGCCAGATGTGTGTTTTCCTAACTTGTTTGCGGAGCAGGAAAATCCCTCAAGGTTGTTTCCACTGCACTTTTGTTCCTTTCATTTGACCTTCCAAAGCTGAGCTCCTCTGTCCTCCCAGGTTATGGTGGCAGAAGTAGAAAGCAGGATCATATGGGACCCAAATCACCCTGAAATCACTAGGGCTGACTGGGATGTCAGAGCAAAGTTAGACCTGTGATATCCATACTCTACACTGCAGCAGCTGGTCAGTTTCCCACTAAATCCTGGAATTCCTGTCGATAAAAGGGAAAAATGAATAGCCTCAGGAACAAATGTACCCTATCAGAGAGCTTCCTGGCACAGCACTTGGTGAGACCTGGCTGCGTTCCTGTTCAAGACTTTGAATGAAATATGTTGTTGCACTCTTTGATTCAGTTCTCTGAATGAGAATGACACAGGCTCATTACCGTGTCTTCAGGGAACTGGTTTCTAAGGCTTCAAGTTCACCTCTAGACTAAACTTTATCAGGTTCAATCTTTACTTAATGTTTCTGTGGAAAGCCCCATTCCTTGCTTTTTATTGAAGATGAAGACAATATTTCCTCTCTTTACTAAGAAAAAAATAACCCCCTCGAACTGTTCTGTGTGACTGATGGGAGAGAAGGATTTCTGGATGAGGGTTTTTAGTCAACCAGCCCTGGAATATGACTTAGAAATGGGTGTACATCGGGATCCAGTGTAAACCATGCGCAGAGCTGCACTGACACTGGTGGCAGAGCGAGCAGCACAGCAGCCCTTCAACTCGGCTCCTTCACTTGCATTCTGCTCACAGAAGCCATGCAAAAGAGTCCATGCTGCTGGAGGGCTGTGACTTGCCAAATCATCTTGGCAGCCAAACCCATGCAGCCCATCCAAGAGGGGTAAATGAGAGCAGGATTTGGCCTGCTTTCTTTCAGTTAATCTCTCCTTCTTTTTTAGAGGAGCTCCATGTTTGTTTGGTTGGCACACTGATGTTCAAGAGCTCAGCTCTGCTTGTTGAGGATGTTACTAGTCTGACAGCAGCCTATAATTACTGTATGTCATGCAGGGTTGGTGATAGATACAGCAGCAGTGGAATCTAGGGGCTGCTGAATTCATGAGCCACTCGAGGGTATCTTAGCAGTAAAACGATGCTTGGTGTGAGTAAAGCATGCAAGCACTTCAGAGCAGGCTTAATATAAAGCCTGTGAGCTGTTCCGTTGAAGTAAATGGAAACATTGCTGTACTTATACAGGAATATGTGTATGCTTGAAAGCTTAACTGCCAATCCAGTGTGAGAATTCATTTCTATTCACATTGTGCTATGTTAGTTTATGTAATTATCCACGCTCAGGGTATCCCTATCCACAAAACTCAGCGTACATCGTGGTGTTTTGGGTCATGCAGTAAGCGCATGTGCTTATGCCACCAAGGCCACTCATTTTCTGTGTAAGCAAAGCCTTGAGCAAGTCAATTGATGTGGTATTAACATGGTGTTCAGTTTATCTTGCCATATTTGTTATTCCTAACTTAATGCAGGTTTTGGACCATAACCGTTTAAGGGTGGATGATGCAGGCCACTCTAAAGTCTGCTGGGTGTTGTGGGAGATGCTGTATTAGCTCTGTCCCCATCAGCCTCTTCCACGTTTCTCAGCAATGATGCTGCTTTAGGCTGTTATTCTTTGATTAAAGCCTGATTTGTCTGGGCAGGTGAGTCACCTGTAATCAGCACATTAAATCAAAGACCTGCTCGATTTGCTATTGAGAAATAATCACAAATTCAATAAAGGCTTAATTCCACATTTACAAATCCTGATGTTTTCAGCTCTATAATCAGTGTTCTGTCATCCCCCAAAATCTTTTCATTTCCTGGTGAATGAACGCAAACAACTGTGCATGGAGCTGCAGGCAGACGCCAGGGTTGACTTGCTCTGTGGTAGAACACTGTGTATTCAGACAGTATCTCATCTCACTAGCAAACCTGGGATGTTCATGTTTCTAAGGCATTTTTGTGGAATAACACATGTAACAAGTGCATCACATTAGTCACTGTTGGTCTCCTGAGAGATCTGGCCAGCTGGTAAGCGGAATAAGTCAGCATCCACCAAGTTTCCACACTCCTCTGGTCTGTATTTAGTGGTGTCCAGGTATATTTGACAGGAACATGGTGTCTGGAATCATTTTAGCCCTTAGGAAGCTCTGGGTAATTGTGTTGCAATGTGAGACCAGATGACTCCCTTGTCATTGAAAGCTTTGTCCCCAGAGGAAGCCTTGTCGTGAAGCTGGGGACATAGCAGGGCAAGAAGAGCTATTCAGGAGCTGAGTTTTCTTTTGTCTCGCATCTCAGCAGACAGTGACACAGGAAAACAAATGGGAACTGGTGCCTTTGTGTGTGCTGCTCTGTACAGCCAGAGCCTGGATGTTGGCCGTGGCGGTCTTGTGAGTGATTCAACAGAACACAGAAAGTAAAAAGACCAGGAAGGTCATTTCACAGGCCAAATTCCCTGAAGATCAGCTCTATTGTACACCTCTGGTTTCAGCAAAACAAGCAGACAGTGAACTAGCTGTCATACAGACCTTCCAGAAAGCAAGGAACAGGCACCCAAAGAGATGCAGTAAAAGAGGAAGAAATGCCTTAGTGCAGGGGGTGTTCTCCCCATTGTTCTATTGCTCAACACTGTTATGTTTGAGGAGTCTTTTTGGATGGAGAGGAGACAGGACTGACAGCTGAAGGTTAGTGTTGCTAACAACTTACACCGATGTGTAGGAGCAGAATGAATTAGTGTTTCCCCTCCAGCAATATTCCTCGAGCTAGGACAGTCCAGCTTTTGAAGGATTTGCGGAATGATGGTTTCTTACAAACCCAGAGTGTGGCGACTCTGGTATCAAGCATGTCTGAGGTTTGGTTTTCACTTGGCATGTGCAGGCTCAATTAGACTCAAAGAGAGCCGAGGAAAATGATACGAGCAGAAGCAAAACAAGGAAATTGAGGGAAGTGCTTTTAACTGCAGGGATCTAAAGTGTCAAAGGTAAATAATACATAGATTGGCATCGCTTGCTCGAGTCAACCGCTGAGTCTGCTGGAGAGTTCATTGCTGAGAAATCCCGTGTGCCCTCTGGGAGAGCTGGAGTCAGGTTGTGCTGGGGAGAGCTGAAGTGATGGGCAGTTCTGTTCTCTGTGCACAGGCTGGGCTGCTCCTCTGGTGATGACAGATCCCTTCAGCACCCTCTTTTGTCAGGTTGCTGCATAAGCCCAGTTTTAATAAGCTTGTAAGAATTAATGGAGTCAGCTCCTGCAGCAGAGGACTTGGGATGCAAAGCGGTGGGGATGGTTCCCTTTGTTAGGCTGCAGTTTCTGTGTTGGAGAGGTAAACAACTTGAACAGGGAGGCAGTGTTTGCCTCTTAAAGGTGCTCTCTAGATGGCATAACGTGATCCTGGGTGACTCTTCACAGACTTGATGACGGCAGGAACTGATGCGGGGGTGGGAATGACTAAAGGCAATGGTAATGTGGCACATGTGGAGCCAAGATGATGTGGAGATGTGCTGGCACCAGGAAGAAAGGGAGGAGGTGAATGTGATGGAAGATCCTCGGAGACAACCTGCAAGGAAAAAGAGGAAGGGGAACACTAGAGAGAATGGGAATAAAGAAGAGGGAGGGAGTGTGTCCAGGATGGGCTGTGCTTCCTTTTATGTGAAGACTGTGGCAGATCATAGAATCACTAGACCTGGTTACTGGTCCCCTCCCTCAACCTGCTGCTCATGCTCCGGGGTTGCAGCCCAGGATAGTCTTGACCACATGTGTCTCTTCTACTCACCTGGACCTGCTTTTCACAGCTTCATTCCATTCGCAGCACCCAGGGGACGAGCCCTTCTCACCATGCTCTGCTTCCTCAAGTTAGCAGCTCTAGGAGCTGGTCAGGGGCCAGAGTGATTTTGACAGAGTCTTTTCCATTCAGCTTGCTCCAGCAGCATTTGATGGGTTGCACAGAGGCCCTGCTGCCTGCAGCCTCATCCATATTCATAACCGTCAGAGCTTCACACCGCAAAAATTGCCTGGTTTCACAACCTTTGATAGATGCAGTCTATGGCTCTGATTCGAACAAGGCAGATAAGACACATCCTACAAGCTGGTGGCAGTCTTATATTGATTTTGAGTAATTCTGGTTTCTGTCTTTTGACCAACTATCGCTTTCTGTTGTGATAAATAAAGACTGGTTTTGCATTCTGTGCCATGAAGACCTGATTCTCTGTGCAGGATACACAGAGTTCCTGCATCACATGGGAAACTATTGGGAAATCCATAATTGCAGGGCTTTGGCAACGTGTAAATATTTCCATGGTTACTGAGGGGAAGGTATTTCCCATTGGTTGATGCAGTAATGTTTGGTGACAAGGAGGAGCATGATTCTGGAGTTGTTTGTTAGTGTATGATGTGTAGTACCAACTTACTTCTGTAGCTCTGGGAGTACAACTTCCATACTAGCTATTTACTGGTTTTCAAAGCTGATTAATGAGAGGCATTAGAACTTTGGCTAATAGCACCAAGTGGAATGATGTGGAAAACTTTGCTGCTGGTACTTCTCTGTTATTTCCTAGTGGAATAGGAAAGCCATACTCTCACAGCCTTTTGATTTCCCTATATTTTGTGTCTGGATTTCACGCCTGTGTCAGTGATTGACACAAAATCCCCAGGAAAGAAAACTTGGAGGTGTAACAAACAGCTGTGAAGTTATGCCTTAGGTGTGTTAGTATTCATTAGTATATTAGTATTTATGTGTGATTAGTATTCATGTGGAAATGAATGTGCCGAGACCATACATGGCCCAGTATATGTGGTCATCTCCATAATGGGTTCCTCATGGTCAAGACAGGCCAAAAAGTGCCTGTGGACAGGCTGGAGGGACAGACAAAGTGAATGCTGGGTTTGTGTGTGTGTGTGTGTGTTGGAGAATGCTGAGACTTCCCTCCTAGAGCTTTTCCATGAACAAAAGAGGGCATCACTGACTGAATAAGTAGCTTATGAAATATTGCTCAGTTTTCCAGCAGCAAGGACACGATGGTAATTCTGGATAAAGCCCCAACCTCCAATACTTCCTCTGAGGTTGCCAGGGATGTGAAATGATGCCAGGTATTGGAAAGCACTTTCCTTTAGTGCTTCTGACTCCTCTTATCCTCCTCAAAGAGTGCCTGTGTAGCACAGAGGGTGGATGTCTCTTTATCCAGGTGACTTCTTGGTGTATTTGCAACTTTGGCCTCACATTTACTGGAGTTAAAGATTTAGAGCTTGGTACTTTTGCCAGTATTTTTTTGCCCATTATAAGTTTAACCCAGCTTAGACCAAACCTTCACATTTGTATCATACACCGAGTCTCAGCATATTTGTTTTCTCTAGGGAAGTGAAGGCAAGTGTTAATGTCAGACTGGATTTCCACTGGAAGCATCACACAGGAGCTGGTTTATGGAAGAATACTCCATTTTTTAGTCACTTTTGTGTGTGTTTACCCCCTCCTGCTCACTGCCCACAGTCCCAGATTAGGACAGCTAGAAATTTTCTGGTTGAGAAAGCTCAAATACAGCTACCTTCAGTATGCCTCTATGCTAATGCCATGGGCACATGAATAGAAGCAAGACTCCAGGCAGAAACCTGGAGCAGTTCACACTGTGGCAGCTGCAAACAAAGAGGCAGACTATGTGCTGAAAGGAGGACATTGGCAAGTGTGTCAGATTTAGCCAGGATTCAACCCAGGGGGCAGAGTTAAATCATTGGGGGTGGGGGGGCTGTGTGCACAGATTGATTTAGTTCTTAATTGGGACAGCTTGTGTTGCCAGGGGTCCCTGGCCCAATAAGGAGAGCATTGTTGTGGACTGAGAGGTGAAATGCTCCATTGCCTCCATAAACGAGTCCACCTTCTTATTGCTAGGAGCAGCACTGATGCTAACAGCATATTGACTTCAGTGTAGTAGAAGCCTGATGTGGATGTGGGGATCTTCTTGTTGGCTATAATCACCTTTAAAATGAAGCTCAGGTAAAGGGGGAAGGTGGGATCCTGTGTTTTAAGGGGGTTGGGCACATGCAAGATGTTTTCCCATTACATGCTGGCTGTCTAGAGTTGGGGTACCCCATGCCCTTGCTGGAGAATGGTCAGTTCTCGTACCATGCAGTGGCCAACCCTGATGGGTTCCTGCTGTCCCTGGACATGTTTCCAAGCTGACTCTCTCCATCATACTCCTCAGGGACCTGTAAAGCTCCTCAGGAGCCTGAAAGAACCTGGGCTGGGCTTTATGTTTCCTTCCCTTTCATCCCACTTGCTCATGGTGAGGGTTTTCACCCATCTCCCATCTTTCTTTCCCCTGGCCCATGTTCTGGCAGCGGCTGCTGCTTTATCTCCTCCTGATGCAATCTGGGATGACACAGAGCAGCAGCATCCAAGATTAATGAATATGTTCCGTAGTCCCTTCAAGTCTTTCTGCTGAGGTAATGTAATGTAATGCAGATTGATTTGCACCATTCCTCTCGCCTGTCCCTGTTTCCCGGAGGCTTTGACAGGATGGCAGGCTTGCTTGTCTGCTTTGTTTTAAATGGGGGAGAAAGGATCTTAAGTATCCCAGTTGGTAGTCGTTATTTGAGAGCTCACTTACGTCACAGGTCAAAAGAAGTACATAATCACTTAAAATCCATGGTTACTTTTCCATGGACCAGGGAATTGAGAGAAAGTGCCCATTTTATATATTTCAGTTGGAAGAAAACCTCACGGAGCTGGTGGATTGGTGGCAGTGATCGCTTTAAGAAGTGAAGCCCAGTCCCCTATGGAGACCAGTTGGATTCAGTGCACTGCCAGCTGCCCAACAGGTATACCCTCAGCAGCTCTGATATTTAGGATAGAGAAGGGATTTCTTCCACATGTACAAATGACTCTGTGGGCCAGCTCTGTGTTGTGCTATCCTCCTGCTTTATGATTAAGAGTGCTTTGCCCCAGGGAACTGCAGAGCCATGCAAACAGAGACAAGAGACAGCTATAAAAGCTCTTGAATGAGCAATTCTCCACTCAGAATTAAATCCCTTGTAGAGTCTGGATCCAAGTACCATCAACTTTGTACCTTTAAAGCTGATATTTGCATCCATACTTTGAGGGTGTCTGGGTGCTAGCCCAGGGCTCAGATTCACTTCTATTCTAAATAAATTTGATTGTAATAAGGAATCTGTAACTTTGATTTTTCTCTTTCATCCTTTCTGCCTTACTCTAATGATTTCTCAAGGGTTCATTGGCAAGGAAGCCTTTGCCCTGCTGTAGGCAGATAGGAAATGATACAAGTTTGTTTCTTTAGAGAGCCCTGTTTAGCCCTTGTTGATAACTGCTGGTATAGGGGCAGCATCTGGTGCTTCCAGAAGCACAACCACTTGTCTATGGAGTCTGAAACCACATCGGCCACCTCTCCTATGGAGACAGGCAAAAAGAGCAGGACTGGTTCAGCCTGGAGAAGAGAAGATGCTTCCTTGTGAACACAAGTTTGCTTTTCCCTTCCCTTCCAGACAAAAATCATCATCTTCACTCTCAAGTCTACATTCAGTGTTTATTTAAAACACTCCTTTTAGCAGCTTTAAGAAGCTACAGTGTGAGACAACTCATTATAGCATGGAAGAAGGCTATGGACATATGTATGCACCAGACTCGCACATGAACAAATCTGGAAAAGCAGTAGTGAGGCAAGAAATAGTTCGGCAAAGACAAGTGGGAGCACAAGTTGTTGTCAGAGGAGGGATTTCAGCCTCCATGGTGAAGATGTGGCACTGCCATGGTTAATCACTGTTGGAGCTCCTGCACCACTTATAGACAAGGAATCACTGAACGCACCAAGCCATGTGGGTAGTCACGTAGCTTTGCTTGAGCTGTAGGATCCAGAATAATTCACAAAGGGGCTGGGAAGAGGTCATTCCTCCTTTACTCCCATGAATTTTGGCTTCAGTAACGTATGTGTTTGCATTTGTGGTGGGGAAATTGCTTTTTCAGGGATCAAGTTAGAAGTGACCTGTCCCTGCTTTAATTCTGGGGAAGCAAGGGAACAGCTTTGGGTTATAGCTAGAGGAGACTTTTCAAACTAGCTGGGCTCTCTGGTTCTCACTACCTTCCATATGTTCCTCCCTAGGCCTGGAAGTAGTTTGAAGGACTATTCACCTGAACAAGACTAAATCAGCTCTAGAGCTAGTTTAGGGTTGAGAAAGTAGGTTTTTGCAAGCATTCCCTTTCAGCTGTGTTGCTGCCGTGTGGGTTCATGGCCTCATGGAAGCAATTGCTCTGCACAGGAAATGGACTTTCCTTAGATGCCGTTTTGCAATAGTAGGGGAAAATCTGTAAGCTCTTGACGTGGAGGCTAAGAACAAGCCATGCTATGCACTAAACTGTGCTTCTCACAGCTAGAATTGCATCTTCACACATGATTACAGTGTGTAATGATGAGAAAATGCTACATTAAATCTGATAAATTTGAAAGGAGCCTAAGTTTTCTATGAGGTAAAGCTCAGGCTGCCCGAGTCAGAGTGGAAAAGGTTTTACAATGATAATGCCTTGTTTAGTTTGTTTCCTCAACCAAATCCTCATTACAACTAAACTGCATCTTTAAATCAATGCCTTTTCTAGGTCAGTCTGTAAAAAAAGTCATTATTAGAAGCAAAGGCAACTGCAAATCACTGCCTGAATTTCTTTAAAGGAGGAAAAGGATTAATTTATCTATAAACCTACATTTCCCCCTTTTCTCTTGTCCCCATTTCATACTCTCTATTCCCCAGGACCCAAAGCATGTCCTTGCCAGTGCTGCCTTGGTGGCACCTCCAATGTGGATCAGTACCTGAGCTGCTGCTCCAGCAGTTGGAGCCCAGCTTTGAGCTGCTGTGGGTGGCTGGGTGATACCCTGGATGGGGAGCAGATGCTCCTGCAGCTCTGGGTTTTGGGGTGCTTCATACACCGTGTGTGTCATGGAAGATTTATGGAGCAGGAGGTGCTCTAGAATGGCCTTTTCTGACAGACCAGCATGTGGTGGTGCAGTGGAGATGCACTCCATGATTCTCCCTAAGCTTTCTGTGAGCTTATTTATGCTTTTGGCCATTACAATATCCTGCATCAAGAAGTTCCGTGATTTAATTACAGGCTTTGTCAAATGTCATTTGCTTTTGTTTGCTCTAAAGCTGCTGCCAGGACAGGCACCTCTGGAGGTAGCAGATGTTTCAAGAGGTGAAGGAATCCCCCAAATGCTTTAATGATCGTTTTGCACTTGTGCTGGTGATGAGTTCTGCAGAGCTGATGGATCCAGCCAAGCTTTTCCCCAGTGAGGACTGTAAAGGCTGCTGGAGCAGCAGCCACTCTTTATGCACAGAAAACATGTTCCTGGACATGGCACAATGACATTTGCCATTCATTGCATGGGGACAGTGGCACCAGGAACAGTTGCCATGACAATGGGATAACTAACACGTCCCTAGGATCTGCGGCATCCCAAGGTTTCCCTTTGCCTTCCGCTAACGTAACTGCTGCTCTCAAATGCACCTGCAGTAGCTGTTGCTATTGCAGCAGAAATGAAGCAAGCTTCCCCAGAACAGGAGGTGCCTGTGGGACGTGAGTGTGGATTGCACTTGGAGCAAAGTGCTGCCACGGATTTTGGGAAGCGAGAGCCAAGTCTTGCACATAGTGACAGAGCTGAGACATTCAGGTACTGCACATGGTGCAGCCTTGGCTGTCACACCACCCTGCTGAACGCATGGGAAACCAGACCAGCCTGTGGCAGGGCTCTGCCACTTGCTAGAGCATAGAATGATTTGGGTTGGAAGGGACCTTAAGGTCATCCAGTTCCAACCCCCTGCCATAGGCAGGGATGCCTCACACCAGACCATGTCACCTGAGGCTCTGTCCAACCTGGCCTTGAACGCTGCCAGGGATGGGGCATTTATCACTTCTCTGAGCACCCTGTGCCAGCGCCTCATCACCCTCACAGTAAAGAACTTCTTCTTTAGATACAACCTGAACTTCCCCTGTTTCAGTTTGAACCCATCATCCCTTGTCCTATCGCTGCAGTCCCTGATGAAGAGTAATAATCCTACTGCAGGAAGGAAGGATGCTGTGTTTTTGAGGATGGTGGCTGGTTTATGAAAGGTGTTGTTAAAATAATTCTTTTCTCTATTTTCCGTACACCTAAACCTTCAGGTTTGAATCTTTAAACAGTGCCTTGAGGAGAGGGTTTTCTGTAGACACCAATATGGTTTTCTGGGGTTTTATCTTATTCCATAGACTATCAAGGTTGGGAAATCAGTGTTGCAAGCAGGGAGAGCTGAGGTAGAGCTGTGGTTGCTTGGGTCTATGACCAGCTCCTGGCCGAGTGGGTGTCCTTCCTTAGCCTGGCTCATGCAGGGCAGCTTTGGACATGCTGGTGTGATTGGGATGGGAACATAAATAAAGGCTGAAGCCAACTCGGTGATTCAAGGGCATGGTAGCAAGAAAAAGCATTTTCTAATCGCTGAGCTATAGCTGTTACATTTAGGCAAGTGCTTTAAAGCAAAGCCACAATATTATGCTGTTGCTAGATGACCACTTTGTTGATATAAGCTGGACATGGCAGGTAACATTAGCACATGTTGTGCAGCTTAGGATGCTGGCTTAATCTCAAAGAAAATGAATCCATTTCAAGAAGCAAAGTGCTGCTTTCATTGTATGCTCCAAATCATCACTTTTCCTTTTCTCAGTGTGAGAATCTGAGCCTGCCACTGTGTAATTTAAGTGACTAAGATGGCTTTTTATTGTCACTGTTGTCAGCAGTTCCAGTTTTCATCAAACAGCTACTTTCTGGTGTGGGAAATTTAGCCTGCACATTGTCATGCTGGGTGCAAACTTCTGTCTTAAAATATAGCTTGATATAGCTAAAGCTCATTCCAGCTCTCCCCAAGGTTGTCTCTGTACCACTCTAGACAGGCTGATGCTATTCAAGTAAAGGACATGCACTTAGACCCAGCCTGTAACTGGGAGGGGAAGACCAAGAATCAGTTTTGCAGGATCCTAGAGAGCTCACTCGGGGGCTGGGACAGTTTCTCATGTCCAGACTCTTTCCAATTTGACTTGGAGGCAATTGCTTATTGATGACACTTTGTAGAGGGAGGAATTGCATCTTATGCACAGAGAGAAGGAATTTAGGTGGGAACCGTAGAAGTTTGGGTTGGAAGGCACCTTAAAGCTCATCCAACTCCAATCCCCTGCCATGGGCAGGGGCACCTTCCACTAGAGCAGCTTGCTCCAAGGCCCTGTGTCCAACCTGGCCTTGAACACTGCCAGGGATGGGGCAGCCACAGCTTCTCTGGGCACCCTGTGCCAGCGCCTCAGCACCTTCATAGTAAAGATTTCCTTCCTAATATCCAATCTAAATTTGGGGTTCTCTTCCACATACTCTGAAAAAGATGCTGCAGCTGCTGGTTGGTACCAGCCATCATCTTGTATGTGCCAAGGGGTCTCCGTTGCTGATTAAAGGGCAATGTAACTGCTGTCCTCTAGGAGCAGCTAGTCCCTGTGCAATAAAATATAGGCCAAGTTCACCCTTCATATAAGATAGTTGAAATCCTTGGTATGACTTAGTTGAAATCCCTTTGAATCAGTGGGGTTGTGTCCCGGGTGCCAGATGGGCATCTGATCTGAGATCTTTTCCACAAGCATTGCACATTAGTGAGCCTGTCCTTTAACTTAATTCTTGGTGTTCAATTAAGGCTCCAGAGTTTCTGATTACTTGACTTTTTGTTGCAGCCATATGGACATCTATATAGGCACAGAAATCATAATGTGGGGTTTCATATTTAACTGCCAACCTTTTCATTTCATTGGAACTTTATCACTTTCATTTCCAGACGCTACTATAAAGAAACCGATGGTCTGAAACTTGATGTTGGAGCATATATGAAGGCATTAGAGGTATTTTATAGCTTGAATTATGCTTACTTGCACACCTTGTTAAAAGAGTAACTGGGATAAATACGGGTCATCTTCTGTAATTACTCACCTTGGTGGAGGAAAGGTTCCACAGATTGAAACTCATTTGCTGCACTCTAAAGGCTGGTGGATTCTAAAGGTGAATTCCTTTGTTCTCTGGCTTTGCTCAGGGGGTTTTACATTTTACTTTAATATGTGAACTTTTACCATGGGGTGGTACCTTTATATGAAGTGAGGCCCTTGAAAGAAGGAGTCAGGAAAGAAAAGCATGGAATATAGTCTGCAAGGTACACCAAAGGTCCGTTTCATGTTTGGTGTAGCATTAACACAGCCTTTGCCCTTAACAGTTGAGAGCAAAAGGCCCTTATTCAGCAAGATACTTAAGGGAAAACCTGGTTTTAAGCCTGATTAAGTCTGTGCAGAAGTGGAACCCTATAGCTAAGCCAATCTGAGAGAAGGAGAGAGTCATTACTCTCCCTTTTATAGGCTTGCAGAGAGATGTAAAATAATACACGGTGAATGCAGAGAATAAAGCAAAGTAGGGTACTGGACAAGCACAGAGGATAGGGGAGATAATGTATGCTTGCAACACATTCATTTATATCTCTGAGCTTTGGAGGTTTTGCCTCCCAGATAAGTTTAGGTGTATGGTGGACTAGGGACAAGCTAGAAACACCTTTTCCAGCTTAGTACTGATACTTGTTTGCAGGAAAATAACCTCAAATCTGGCTGGTCACTCGAATCATTAAAAATAGGGTGGTTGAAGAAACCCTCTACAATCTTTTAAGGTCCTCCAGCACTTTTGATCATTTCATATGAAGGATACTTGCTGTTTCTGTAAGAGTGATGCTCTTAAAAAATGGGAGCTACTGAAGCCAAGTCACTGAGCCCTCATGAGGGAGAATGTAGGAGGTTTGTGACTTGAGATTGTTCAAGAGGACTTTCTCTCCTGCCACGGCACATGCAACACTTGTGTTATCCTGATTCTCTGATACTCACCTTCACCCATTGTATTATTGAAGGACAAAATCAATAGTCACATACTTTTCATGCAATTGACTGGAGCTATGGGGTTGGAAATTGCTTTTCTGACCAGCACGTTTTGTGTGTGTCTCTCTCCTTTTTCTCCAGTACGCTTGTGATGTTGAAGCTGAGGTGGTGGGGAAACCAACAAAAGCATTTTTTGAGTCAGCCTTAGCAGAAATGGGAGTTCCACCCCAGCAGGTGAGTTTCTGATGCTCTGACCCCTGGCTGTGCCATACAGGTATGCTCACTGATGTGTTTTCTCTGCTTTGCTGGCTGTCACGTAAAGTTATCAAAGAAGTTAAAGGGAATGTGGCCAGTGCATTACACATGGTATAGAGAAATATTAATACACAGGATCTCCCTGTGAGTGACTCCAAAAATATAAGGAAATGGTTGAAAAAATGCTTCAAAGGTAAAAAAAAACCCAAATATGTTTGCCCATTCTGTTCGGTAATATGAAGTAGATGAAATGGAACTGGCAGCCAAAAGGGTAGATGCTAGCAGGTTGCATTTCTTCTGCCCTGTTCATGCTTCCTACCCTCCTGAAAGGCATGCCATGAGTTTCTCTGCTTGCTTTGAGGGTTCTCATTGCCTGCCTGCTATTTCCCTTTTCATTCCCTCTATCTGTCTCTCTTTGCTCTGACTTGTGCTCTCCATCCCTCTACCCCGTTTAGACTCTTGTATCCATTCTCTACTGTGGCTTCTTCTACTTGTACTCATGTTGCACTTTCTTATTCACCTTCCTCCCAAACCATTAGTAAAGAACATGCACTTCTGTTGTGAAATTCCTGTATTTGGAGACTAAAGAAAGCAATGCAGAAGAGTAAAAGTTAGTTTTCCCAAGGAGTTATGGAAGATGTTGATGAGAGGTGCCACTATACGTGGCATTCCGCTTGGCAACTAGAGGCTGCAGCGTGGTGGATTCGCAGCCAAAATATTGCTTATTCCTTTTGGTGTCACACTGACTACCTGAAAGAGAAAGGTAGAAGTAAAATGCTTTCTGATTTAGGTGAGTGGGAAGCACTGACTGACTCAAAACCTCCTGCTATGTTGATGGATTCATCCAGTGCGTGATGCTCCCTGCTTACTTAGTACAGACCATTTTCCCCCCATCCCTGTAGCGGTGCCCAGCTCCTCTTTATTGATTTGTTGTTATGTCACACAGGACATCAGGATGAGTGTGATATGACTCCCAGGCAGCAATGAATTACAACATCAAAATTCCATCAGGGGGTTTTGGTGACATTATAAACAACCAGAGTGAAGTTTGGGTGGCTTTTAGGTCCCTAGAGCCTGGAGATGAAATTATGGCCCTGTAATTCAGTATGTGCTTGGGTTTTACCTTATTATAGAGAGGGGAGATGGAAAAGACCTGGTAGGCCATATAATCCATCTCCTTCTTTGTGCAGGAGTGTTCCCTGCTCCAGGTTATTAATGTTTTGTCCAGTTTGCAGTGAGCCAGACAGCTGGGCTTCTGTCAGGACCTTAGGGACAGTGTTCACAGTGGAGTAGGTCTTGTGGGCAGGCAGCTTTTTCTGAGATCCATTGGAATACTTCCCTTTTTAAACTGCATCTCCTCATTTCTAGTTTTACTTCAGGTAACAACCACAGTAACTGCTTGGCATCCTGGGTATCTTCTCCCTCTGATTATATCCAGACTTGTTACCATTACAGTAGTTGTCTCTTACTAAACTGTGTGTGTGTGTTTAGCTCTCAAGGCTTCCCTTGGGATTTGATCCCTCTGCACCCTGACCCCCTGCAGTGATCCCTTGTTTGTCAGTATCTTCCCACTAACAAGAGAGGTCAGCGTGAATGTAATATCCTGGGTACAGCCACAGCAACTGTTCAATCCATTCATCCAACCAACAAACCGAGGAATCCATTTCAGACACAGAGTGACACTGGGATAAGTACAAGATGGAAAAAAGAACACAGGAAAAAAAGCCCCACAGAGCTCAGCCCTTGGCTACTCTTTGTGTAAATCAGATGCACGAAGGTTGTGTTTCCTTCCTGCTTGTACCAGAAATGAGTAGTATGCAAGAGTAGGGAGGAAGCTGTGGCTGCCCCATCCCTGGCAGTGTTCAAGGCCAGGTTGGACGGGGCTTGGAGCAACCTGCTCTAGTGGAAGGTGTCTCTGTCTGTGGCAGAGGTTGGAACTGGATGAGCTTTAAGGTCCCTTCCAACACAAACCAGTGTGGGATTCTATGTTATTTTTGAGTTTTCTATCCTTGTGACCCCGCACAGCAGCATTCCTTGCCCTTTTCCATAGGCAGGATGGTGCTGCTGTCCTCAGGCACTGTTACGCCAGGACCATGTCAGCGCATGCCACCAAGGGAGGGCATCAT
>JANHGB010062958.1:16281-26937 GCA_026283785.1 Coracopsis vasa
CTGTGGTATGGAATGAATACCCCTTTAGCTAGTTTGGGTCAGGTGTCCTGTCTCTGCTTCCTCCTGGCTTCTTGTGCCCCTCCTCCCTGGCAGAGCATGAGACTCAGAAAGTCCTTGGTCAGAGTAAACATTACTGAGCAGGAACTGAAAACAGTGATGTTATCAGTGTTGTTCCCAGGCTGAAAGTCAAAACCACAGCACTGCACCAGCTGCTAAGAAAGAGAAAAATGACTGCTACTGCTGAACCCAGGACATCACTCTGTACCTGGAGTGCTTTGCACCTTCCAATACATCTGCGTGGCTGGATCTGTGCTCTCACTGATCCTCATCCAAACCCGAGATGATCCAGTTTGAAGGTTATGTGGGTTGGGTGCTGTGCTCTCAGCAGGGGCTTTAGAATGAGCTTGAGCATAGGGTTATACCTGTTCTTAGCAGAGATGTCTTATAATCAAGAGTCTTGGAGCAGTTTTTAGGGTTGTAGCCCTTAGATGGGCTGTTCTTTGAGCAAATGCAAAGGAAGCGATAGGCAAAGATTGTTTGACAGCAGCTGAGTTGTAGTGAATAATTGCAAATGTCTTCCCAGCACGTTTTTTTTGGTTTGGTTTGGGTTTTTTGTTACACATTATATTGCTTGCCTGTCTGTAATATTCCCAAGATCATGTTTTCTTAAACAATTGAATTTTCAGCCCGTATTTCAAATCTGTCAAGCTTATTTGATTATTTCTCCAATATAATCCAAGCCACTTGAAAATCTTCAACATTCAATTAATTTTCAGCTGTGTTTTATTTTCAGCACAGAAAATAAAATGCTGCAGAGGCTTGTTGTGCATAGCAAATTTTAGACTCCCAAGATGTAAGGGGTTTACTGAGGGGAGAAGAAAATCAACAGCATTGTAAACTGAAAGATTAAATCATTCTTCTCAGTTCTTTAATTCAATAAGGGGACTGTGGCGTATCCTGGAGAAAGAAAGGTGTATCACTTGTGGCTTTAGAGGCATTTTAAAAATATTTGATGTGCTGAGCCTCCTAAAACATGTAGTATTACACATTTCAAGTAGATCCAAATTCAACTCAGGCAAAGATCCCTATAATATCTTAAAAAGGCATTCAGAGGTAACATATCTCTTCTAGGAAAAGACAAAGAGCAACAGCAGCAGCATCCCCAAGAGTATGAATAGAAGCCATTAGAAGTAAGGAATTAAGATGAGCCACCATCTGTTAGCCTTCAGAGCTTCACAGAGGATGAATGTCCTGAATTACACCCCCAAATCAATAATGTGTGTGCTGTCCTTTCTGCTGCAACTGGCAAATGAGCACACTGCTGAGAGAATTTCTTTGCTTAAAATAGGAAGGGATTTTCTGGCTGTGTACTTTTGCCTTGAACAAATCTTGATGTCAGTGTTCCTCTTGTGTCTCCAACTAATTAGTAATTATTCAACATTGCCCTGGGGCTGTGCAGATTAGAAATTAGGAGGCTTAGAATCACTGAATTAAGCTGGTTAGGATGTCCTGGATGTCTTGAAGTACTTGCTGGTGTTACCTTGGGTTTGCACCAACACTACTTGTCTATAGGAAGGTCACAAATGCCTCTGTAAAGCACTGTGAGATGAATTTACATGGGACCATTTTCATAATTTCATGCAAATGTGGTTTTCCTAGGTTTTCACCATGAAGAGGAACAAACTGTTCTGGACTTTAGTGCCTTTTTTGTAGTTTTTTTCTCTCCAGATGAGGTAACTAAGTCTATACCTGAAAGATTATTCTCAGTGATGATCTACTGATCTAAACTGCTTTTGTTTGGACTTGTCTCTCTGTAAATCATTTCAGATACATCCTTCCAGAGTGAGGAGCTCAAGATTGCCCCCAAGATAGTTCTGATGCTATTGCTGAATCTGGCAGTTGATGATGCTGCTCACCTCAGGGTCACCTTACTATGCAGGAATGTGTTGGGCAGGATTTCCATGTTTTTTATCCTATCTTATTCATTTGCATTTGCTATAGTGCAAGAAGTCTTCTGACTCTTCTTGCTGTAATTAACAATAATGAAAAAAGATACTTAGATATTTCGGTGCTTGCTTTGTGAATTGTGTGGATTCAGTCAGTGTCTCTGTCAAGGAGTACTTTTTCTTGCAAAGTTCATAACTAGGGACCCAGCTCTCGTGTCTCTTTCCTTTGCTGGGTGCTGTAAGAAGTTACCTGAAAGAATGTGAAATGCTTAATATAATTTAAAAACATTTACAGCCAATTTTTCTTTTGGATATATGCAATTATTAAAAAAAAAAACAACAAAACCACAACAGAAAAAAAAACAACCAAAAACAAGAGAAAAAACTATGGCAATATTTTTAATATGTTCATTTAATGGTGGCAGTTAAAAGGAGGGAGGCAGGAAGCTGCATTGCAGCAGCAGCGAACATTGCAAAACAAGGTAATGCTTTGGAAATGGTATGGTCAGTGTCTTCATGAAAAAGATATTATTATGACAATTTGCTGTCAAGTGCAGTAGACATCTGTTAGAGACAAAACACCTGACTTAGTTGGTTTTGGAGATGTTGTAAATACCAATTTAGAGAAATAAGACAAATGGATGTGCATGCAAATGTGACTTGTCATTTCATTTAACACTACTGTGTCTTGAAAATATTGATCAATGTTTAAGGAACTCTTGAGACACAGCATGAGAGTCAGTCGCAAACATCTTTCATTTTCTAGGCATTTTATTAGCAGCTTGTGAGAGAGAATGGTTTTTGCTTGACTTTATTCTGGTGCCACAGTGAGGAATTTGTAGTTTCAGTCAGGATGCAGAAGCAAAAATTGGGCTTGGTGCACCCATTCTGGGATTGTCCACAGATGCTGAAGGGTGAGGGATAGCTTCCCATGAAACCTCCAGAGAATGGGAAAAAAAAGTGTTGGAGAGAAACTCCTTGACGGTAAACTGTTTTGAAGAGATAACAATTATATTGCACATCACGGGCAATTTGATTTTAGCTGTGCTGCGAATGCAGGATCATAGAAACAAAACATGCAGGGTACACAGGTGTGAGACGTCTTGCAACAGCTATTATTTTAATAACCTATATGATATTTTTGGAGAAGATGCATGAGTTGGAAAGTACAGAAGCTTTCCCTTAGGACTTGGGTATAATTTGATTTGCAAATATGAAGATATATCAAATGCTACAGCAGAAAAAAAATCTGTAGCATACTGAAATATTAATAGCAGGTGTAGGTTTTCTCCATAGGCTGGCACAAAGGGATCACAGCTGGGCAATGTGAAATCCTCTGTGTTGAGCTGAATAATCAAAACTGTGCCTGCTTAAAGTTTAGTGGTATTTCCAAAGCAGTTTGTGCTATTGAGCATTTGTAGCTCTTTGGCATCAATTGTCCTTTTCAAGATGAATAATCTTGAGTAAACACATGTAAAATGGGTTAAGGGGTTTACGTACCAGCTAATTTCTCTCTCTGCCACTCCTCATGACAGCAACAATTTAGTTTTTTTAAAAATTGTGTGATCTCCTCAGTGACTGCAAAATGAGGAGGGCTGTCTGTCATAATGAATCCCTGTCAGGGAAAGACAAGGACTAACAGAAGCAAGGGAAAATGATATTCCACGGTACCCAAGCAGCCTATTGAACATAAACAGAGCCTGGACCAAAATAGGATGTGCAACCAAATCCTTTTGCAATCATTTTGCATACCCCGTATACATTCCCCACAGGGAAATCAGAGTATTGGCCTCATGAGGTCAACAGGCCACTTAATCCATTAGGATTGTTATTATCTTTTCATCATGAGAGGAAAAAAATATGCAACTTTTGTGCTTGTTTTACTTTAGATTTTTGTTCATGAGGAAAAAGATCAGTTCATTTGAAGTTGGACTCAATGATCCTTGTGGGTCACATTCAGCTTGAGATATTCTATGATTCTATGATTTGTTTTCTGCATCACCCCCATTTTCATAGGTATAGCAGCTCTTAGTATATAACCAGATGTCTGGGAGAAAAAAAAAATAACTGCAAACCAATTTCAGGAGTTTATTTACCAGAATAAGATCTGTGTTACGAGTAGCAGAGCTTTAAAACTGTAGCTGTAACATTTTCACCCTTTCTGAGATTAGCAATTGAAAATTACTGTAATGCTTTTGTAGCTTTAGCACAGCAGACAAGTCATCTGCAACACCTGCAGAGCAAATCTATTCTTTTCCTCGGAGTTGCATTGTATGAGCTGCTTTCAAGGCCAGACGTTAAGTGTAATTAATGCGAGCATCAGTGTTGCTCTCCATCTTCCTTTCTCCTTTTATGTATTATTCTTTAAGCTAAGCTTAATGTGCAGGAAATTGTTTCAGTAAAACTAGTTTTGTCTTACCAATGACATTTATAATAGGGTAAGGATTGAGTATCTGGAGAACTAAATGCATATTTTCTGCCACTTCCATTGTGATGGAAACTACATATGAGAAAAAAACCCCAAAACCTCACAGTTTATCCTCCAAGTAATACCTATTGATCTGACAGTAAAGAAGAACTGTATTTTGATGCAACAGTTTGCAACACAAAATGAATATGTAACTCAGTCTTCACACTTGCCTCTTTTGCACAGTCTCTTGCACAAAGACATCCAGCAGCTGTGCTGGCCTCAGGCAAGTTCTCAGTTATTCTCACCTTTCAAAAGATACTTCCTGTCCTACCACCTCTTCAAATACTTTTGCATTTTCTTCCCAGCAAGCTAATACATGGTACAGTCACTGGATGATCTCAGCGCTCTGGCATTGCTGGGTGCTTCTGCTACTGGATAGTCCCCAGTCTCTGAGCACCCTGGGAGCTGTTTTTGCTGATGATCTGAAACTCAGCATGCAATTTGCTTACTAGGATGTAAATACATTTTTAAAGTACTGGAATGAAATTACACAGATGCGATGGTGCAAAACAGAAGAGACAGGTCTTGCTTTGTGCTTCTGCTCTCTACCTCCCTGGCTTTGGTTAGGATTTATTCCATAATCAGCATTTTTTTCACTCTATATATGGCTGTGTTAACATACATGCAGACAGGGACAGGATCTGTCCCTGAAGAATTAAATATGGTTAGGAGCAACAGAGATTTTTTTATTTTTTTCCTTCTGAAACTATCTTCTACAAGACCCCACTTTAAGGGATACCGATCAGATCTCAGGACAGATGCCAACACGGGAAATGTGGGGTTCTCTGGTGCAACATCTCCCAGTTGAAGAAGGCAAAGAGAAGACAGCATGAAGAATTACACAGTAAATTTTTGTAAACTTTCATCAATCAGGCTGCAAACACATTTCTTAGTTCTTTTTTTAAGGCCATGATCCTGACAGAGGCAGCAGTCCCTTCTTGACACATCTTGATGGCCAGTGGGAGGCTGCCTGTTCATAGCATTGCCAACTTGAGTTGTTCAAAATATCATTTTTTGTGAGTATGAAGCATCAGATTCTGCTAGGTAAGATTTAGCTTTAGTTCTTTTGGAGCAGCGAGACAGTGCTGTAGGGGTATCCCAAATGTGGTAAAGCAAGGAAATTAGCATTTTTCGACTTTCACTCCAACTGGATGCAAAACAAAGAGTTTCAGGGAATGCAAACAGACTGCATTTCCTTTTACTGCTCTGTCTTGATTTTTGAACTGCGTTTGCCCATCAAGGCAGAGAACAGTGACATCCAATAGTAAAAGATAAATGGTTTGTTTTGGAGTTATCCTGCAAGGAATGCTGGATGAACAATTTCAGTGAACACCCTTCGAAAGTTTGGGGAACATATCTTGAACTGCATTTAGAAAGTGAATAGCCGCTTTTGTGTTGGGCTGAAAAAACCAACAAGGACCCTGAACAGTTTTCATGTGTGTCAGAAGATAAATGTCCTGTTAGAGTGCTGGCATCTCTGCCACTGAGTATTTTCTAGGTGAAATCAACCTTGTCAGTACAGCCAGTATTATTTGGAAGCCCCTGCTGGTTTAGTACAACAGTAACCCCGTGGGATGAATCAAAGGGATGAATAAGAGTTGGACGTTACTTCTGCCAAAAAGTTGAGAGCAGTTCAGTGACTGCAGATCACTAGGGATGGAAACCTGACCATACACTCTCCTTCCACTACCTTCAGGATGGGCATGTCTTTGCTTTTTGTGTTGGGACAGAGATTCAGCGTGGACATTCTGGTGCAGCTGTTTTCCCCTGTTTTGGTAGCTTCTGTTCAGCATGTTGAGTTCTCCGTGAAAATATGTCACTTTCACAGCCAATCAGAATAGCTTCTCTGCCATTCCTGTAGACAGCGAGAAACTCCCTGTGGTGCCCTCACTGGGTGTTTGAACGGTCATCCCCTACAAAATATTACATAGCTGAATAGTGTAGAAAATAGCCAGCAAAAAGTCACCTTTCCATGCCAGCATGAGCAGCTTCTCTACCAGTGCACCTACTTCTCCTTTTTGTGCTCAGAGTCTAATGAGGCCTGGGGAGCCTGGAGAAGGTCAGAGGTTGCTCCTCATCCTGTTGCCTGCAATGGCAGTCACATGTCTGTGATAAAGCATTGTGATGTTTGTGGATTGATTTTTTAAAAAATGCCATGTTGGCATTTGCTGTTAAAATTAAATTTCCTTAAGTTAGGGATCTGGTTTGCCATGTTATGTTCTACCTTTGTAGGGTGGTGTGCATCTTCATGTGGATCTTGGACTGCACTTTTGCAAAGGAGACCTGAAAAGTAGGCATAAATATTTTGGTAGAAATATTTTTTAACACCTGCATCACCATGAATAACTTTGAGGAGCAGGCAGGGCAGCAGATGAGTAGAATGTCAGTTGTGAAAACAACTTGGAGCTCCATTTGCTGTGATTTCTTCTATCATAAATAAGGAATACATCTGAACTCAAGTGCTGAATGTTCTCTTCCATATTTTTTCAGACTTTTTTAGAAAATTGTAGAGATCAGAGTACAATTTTTCTTACCTCTTGCTGTACTGCAACGTATTCAAAGTTTTCATTTGAGTCTTGTGCTCCTGTTTCTCTCCTTAGCATGTGTTTTCCCACTTGCAGCAATTTGCAGGTCACCTGTTTTCTTCTGTTCTTCTTTTAGAGCTGAGGCTTAATTTTCATTTGAGTGCAAGTACCCTCATGGAAATAATCTCCAAAACATTGATTTTTTAATGCAAATCTTTAAATAGTACACGCAGATTTTAGAAGAAAGTAAGAATCTATTTTATGAGTCCATTCAATATTGTTATGGAGAGAGTGGTGGTATATTTTTATTGACCTAGACAATCAAACCAGATATTCGATATTGTCTCGTACACTTGAACATCTTTTCTAATCTTGTTCCTCTGTCAGTGTTATCATTAGCTCTGTTTGCCTGAATTTGTAACATCTTTTAACAGGTCAATAAATGCTTTCTCTCCACTATTTTATAAAGGTATTTGTTCAGTAAATGGGTGTTTTGGTGTTAAACTGATGGGCAGTCCTGTAAGATCTCTTTTGAGACTCAAATTTAATTTGGTTGTATTGTCACTTCAATCACAACAGGATTAAGGAGGATACTGGACCATCATAAACTATCACAAATCTGTGATATTGTGTATTTCTCAGATGTGATATGATGTAGTTGGAGTTTGTTTTGTCGACAGCTTGATTTTCCTATTATCTGCTCCATTGCTGTGTTAAAGTTGTAAGTATTTCTGTTAGGAAATTTTCCTCTTTACTTAATATTCTAAGTTATCAAAAGTAGGATGTGGAATTTGTTCAGAGCTGATATGCTATTTCTCTGTTTCTCACACATTTGGTGTAAAACAGATGTCTTCCACTACTCTCCCTTGGATTGCACAGATAGAATTATCTGTAAAAAAATACTCTGTGATGCATTTTCTTGTGTGCGACCACAGTAAAATTTGACCAGATATCTGGGAATATTATCTTTTCCCATAAGTTCATTCCTCACTTGGGAATGCTAGAGTTGGTATAATGACCTTTCATTTTATACTTAGGCCCGGGCACAATATAATTCCTTTTTAGTTGCTTCTGTTTGATCTTGTTACATTGTGAAGCCATGTGTTTCTAGTGAAAAAGAGTGTTTCCTAAGGAATAAACAAAAGATGTTAAGATCATGAGCGATCATATTTTTCTGCACTTAGTTGTCCAGTTTCTTTTGTCATCATTTAATACATTCAGCTGAAGTTTTGTTGCTTTTTTTAAACAGACAATGAAAGTTTCCCAGCTTTCTAATTTCACTGCCGCATGGCATATTGCTTAAGTTAGTAAAAGAAAATTCTGCTTTACTTGTGCGCACAAATTAGGTTCACCAGGCACTTTGTGCTTGTCCCCAGAGAAAAACCCCAGGGATTTGCTATCAAGCTTGCTGAGCGATCTTCAGACCTCCCTTTGCTTTTGTGGGTGGAGTTTGGGTGCAAAACCAGCCACCAAATTGTGCATCCAGGAGGTGTTTAAGAGTCCAGAAAAAAGTGGGGTGATTGTCCCAAAGACACATGCCAGGACTTGCTCTCCAGATTTCAGGATTGCAAAAAGTGGATGGGTTTGGTTTGGGGTTTTTAGCTCTTCAAAATGTGGAGGATAACTTATGCAGTTATGTGATCCAAAGTAAAAAGTGACAACTTATGTGAAAGCAAAACCATGATTTATTTTGGGTTATATTTACCTCTCAGCAGGAGACTCCTCCCAACACCTCACTCTTCACTTTGCACCTGATCATCAGTGTTCCTGAAATCAGAGCAATACATTGGGGATCTCAATTTAATATTAGGAGCATAGGACTGTGTTTGCACCATGTAATAGGGGTGATAAAGCAACTCTTGAGTGAGCTGTTCTTGGAAATAGCCTTGGTAGAGCTGTATTAGCTCAGGCTAATATTTCATGTAGATGCATTGCTAATTAGTCTACCAATGACAAGCATTTTTAATTAAAGCAGGTAGAGTGCTGCTTTTCTGCTTGTGGAGTGTATACTGTGTCTATGTGTTTCATTTAGTATCACTTGGGAATATTGATGAGCATTGATTTTTTGTGGAAAATAAAGAATGAGAAATGAAGGTATTGCAGAATCACAGACTCGTTGGGGTTTGTAAGGACCTCTGGAGGTCATCTAGTCCAACCCCACTATTCAAGCAGGGCCATCTAGTTTTGGTTACTCAGGGCCATCTCCAGATGGCTTTTGAATATGTCCAAAGACAGAGACTCCACAATCTTGCTGTGCAGGCTGTAAGGTAATAAAGAAACAGCTTCAAGGTCAGGGTAGTTGCAGGAGATTTGGAGACCCAACTTCATATCCATCATCCTGAATGATTTAAATCTCTGTCCTGAGGACCCAGGGACTGATGGGCTCTTTATTGCTGCATCACCCTCTCATCTTGACAGGCAGATCCAGCCTGGGAGAACTCTGCCAAGAGAAATACTACCTTACAAGTGGAAAAGTGCCTTTTTGGCAAAAGAAATGAAACAAACTTGAATGTAAAACTCCTGGAGAAGTCTTCAATAATTTTTACAGTGGTTCCATCTTGAGTTGGGCAGTGTCCATGCTGACTCCCTGGATATCGCAGCTGCAGCTTCATGCTCTGCATTTTTATGTCAGTGTGTGTTTTCTGTCAGTCTTTTGTCTGTGGCTGCTTAGAGCTGATCTTTTCTGCCGCCTGCACCCTTTCTTTGTTTTCTGTTTTTAATTTTTATCCAGTGGGATGGAACCAGATCAGGGAAAAAATTGCACAGTCACACTTGTGACTGAGCAGGTTTACAGCACAGATTAATTCCAGTAAATCACTGATTTATTCTTAGTTGACTACCAGCTTTATGAGTGGTTCTCCAGATGTTTACTACAAGTGGTCCTCCATCATAACAAAATATATCTTGGCTGCTAGAAGATGATAATATTTCCATTATATATGCCATGTTTCTGGTGAACGCCAATGAGGGCGAAATATCTCTGGAAGACAGATGAACTAGATGCAGCGAGATTTATGATACATATAGAGGGATCCATTAATCAAGGTTTCTCTTGTATTGCAGTGTTCCTACATTCCAGAGCCTTCCTGAGGAGATACTTAGTAAGCTTGCAGATGTCCTTGAGGAGGTAAGTGCTTTTAATTTTGAGAGCTAATGAGCGTCTGTGAGCCTTCTGGTGGCAATATCCAGGCTCTTTTTTCCAAACGGACAAATTTGCTCACAGTTATGGTTGGATGTTTCAGCACATTGAGATGATGAGCTCTGGGAAAAATGAATCCAGTTTTGAACAGGGCTCACGTATTTTTAATTGGATTTCTGTCCAACTGGGGAGTGAAACAGTATTTTCATGTGGTGTGCAGAAGAGAAACCACTTTCTCTAGGCCCTAGCTCAGTGGTGAAGAAGGAGGGATATGAAAACTCTGCCTCCTTTCAAATTTGGTAGGACACTCATGTTAGAGGGCAATATAACACCTTAAAGGAAGTGTCATAGAAAAGCTTGCTAAGAGTTACAGCAGAGAGGGGCAATGTAGCATGCGTTGAGATATTTGATGGTCCGGACATGGCTGTGCTTTGCCTGCCTGGCTATAACTAGAATCTCATTAGTGTCAGGCTTTTCATGGCTCTTCACTGAAAAAAAAAAACCAAACCACAAAGACCAAAAAAACCCAAACAACCACCAACCAAAAACCCAAAACAAAAAATCCCAACCAAAATA
>JANHGB010062961.1:0-14409 GCA_026283785.1 Coracopsis vasa
GCCGGGAGGGGTCAGCGGCCGCGGCTGGCGCGGCCATGTTGGGTGCGGGCAGGCAGAGTGCCCTCTCCTCTCCGCCGGCGGCGTGCGCCGTGCCCGGGAGGCGGGGATGGGCGGCTCCCCTCGCGGCAGGGGCTGGCCTCCCGGCGCTCCTCCGCTGTTTGGTCAGCGGCAAGCGTGCGCGCAGGGGGTGCCAGGCTGGGTCCCTCCGCAGGGCGTAACTGGCCAATTTGGAGGGAAATAAACCCCTCAGCAGGGGGTCTCCTGTGGAGAGCTGTGGTCGAGGCCTGTTTCGGGGGTTGCTGGTGCTGGTTGAGCTGACAGGAGCCTGCGGGGCTTCTTTATGGGGACAGCCCATGGCTTTACCTCATGAGCTCAACTCTTCCATGTACTGCCTGCCAGTGCGGTGCGGTTGGGTGTTTATATACGTGTGTGAAACCATTTGTGTGGGGTTTCTGTGTGTCTGGGAGCTGGACTGACAGCTGCTCTCTGTGTGTGCCCGTGCACACACATGAGCTGACCACCCTAGCGCAGTGAGGCCAGGATGTGTTGGAGCTGCCACATGTGCAGTGTGTGACAGCTGGCTGTGGGTGTGCAGTAAGTCTGATACAACCTGGACTTTTTGAGCTGGCTGTGTTCACCTCTCAGGCGTGATGTGTTCCGGGTACATTGGACTTCTTTGTGTTTTGTGCAGACTGCACTGGTCATGCTTATGTTCAGAAAATCCTGGATAGAAACACGGGAGCCACAACTTCTCTAAATGTGAAATGTGGGCAGAAATCTCTGCTAATGCGTATTTGTGTGGCTGTCAAAGTGCTCTGCTTTACATCAGCCTACATACTTACAAGAGCAGAGCACAGTACCAGAAAGCCCATGTAAAAGAGCGTGTGGTATAACTGGGCTGTATGCGGAGTGCGCACATTCACACGCAGTAATTCAATTGCATATCGCGTAAGGCTTGAGTTCTTTGCTTTTGGGGACCATGCTTATGCCTAAAGAGCTAATCAGAATGGAACGGCACCTGTTTCTAAAGACATGTTGACTCTTCCAGCCTTTGCTACTGATGTATGATTTCCATAGTGGAAAATTGTGGAAAGTGATGTTTAAGGAATACGCAGAAATTTGGAACTATGGGGAAAATTGATCCATTTCTTAAGTAGTGCTGTTTGGCATGTCTTCTTTGGCTGAAACACTTCACCTCTTGGTACAAAATGGGTTAGGGACAGCCACTGTTCAGAAAATAGCTTGTCTGGTCACTGAGGAAAAATTTAGCAGCTGTTTCTGTTGGCATGGTTATCTTTGATCATGAATTAGTGCTATCTACCCTTCTAAGACTTGATATGTCTTCATGGAAGCTGTGAAGATGTAAGCCTACTTCAGGTCAGTACTGTAAGCGTGAGCATAGTGAAAACAGGAAAGTGTTAACTTGGAAATAAATTTATCACACCAGTACAAATAGTTGTTTGTTTGTTTGTTTTTTCTTTTGAAGAAAGGGCAGTTGCTCATGTTTGGTTATTTTTGCTTCAATATGTAATTTTTTTTTGTAATTTGTAACTTGTAATTCTGTAACATACGTATATTCTTTTAGCTGAGCCTGTTTGAGCAGGTTTGAGCCCAAAAGATGACCTGCAGAGAAGTCCCTTCCAACACCATCAGTCCTGTAATTCTGTGGATTTGATTTGTTAATTTAACCATGTAGAGAGTACAATAATGTTTTACAACTGACTTTGTCTAAAATAGTATTTTGTATTTGAAAAAGCAATATAGAAGATACTCAGTTTCAGCACAGGTGTGACAGCTCTTCAAATATCTAGGTTTTGAAAAATCATTTAAAATCAAGTGACTAAACCAGATTCCTGTTAGCACTGACAAAACTCCTCTTATAATTTACTTTGATTTTTGTATCAATATACGTTAAACATATGTATATATATTTCTATTAAGTTCCATAAAAACAGGACTATCCCTTCCATTTCAGATGCAAGCAGCTGAGTTCCTGAATTCAATTGCTGTATCACATTGAATGAACAGGATTTTGTCCATAAAAACAGACTTCAGCAAAAGGTAATATGCAACAAGATGTGTACTTACCACTATAAAAATCAAGAATAAAGGTAGTGTGTTTATTTCTGGTTTGTTGGGGTTTTTTTTTAAGTTACTATTATTTTATTTTCATAAACTTGAACTATACAGAGTAAGTTTGTATGCATTTGGAAGATTCCATGTGACTTCTCCCAGTTCCCCTAACGTCATAGCTCTTGCTGTTACTTTCTGCAGCCGCTTCAGGAAAGGAAGCTAGTTTGTGTGCCAGTTTTATACCAGGTACTGGAAAATCTTGTAACTCACTATAAGTCACAAATACAGAATGAGGACTAGTAATGTAAAATAACACATTAACCTGTGATACTGCCCAGTGTATATCTAGGATTTTATTAAAATACTTAAGCCCAACCTTGTAACCCAGTCTTCAAGGATGACTTAAGCTCAGTGTACTGCATGAAAGTAGGAAGTGTCCTTTATGGAAGTAGGAAACATAAAATGTTATTGGAGTCTACGTAGAAAATGATATGAGGGTTTTGGTTTGTGTGGTTTTGTTTGGTGGGTTTTATTTGGTTGTTGCTTTGTTTTTCATTTTTGTTTTGTTTCTTGTGTTTGGTTTTTGTTTTGTTTTGTTTTTTGTTTTTTCAGTGCACTGAAGACATTTTCCTTGGATTTATTGTGAAATTTGTTTCTTGAGAGTAGTAATTAGTTTTTGTTTCTTACATAGTTTTAAAAATCTTTCAAAAGAAACTGAATACCATCGAAATTGGTTACAGTTCGTCGCAGGTGGAATGTTAAGAGTTTCTGTGGGATTTTTTCTGACAACTAGGAAGTTCTTGGTTTTGTTTTCCTTTGGGATATTTCCAGATTAATCTAGATTTTTCATTAGGGAAGATAAGCTGTGAATTACAAACAAGAGTAGGATAATTTGGGAAGTCTTTATGTGTTGCTAAAGGCTAATGTTATAAAACTGGGCATTAAGTTAAAAAAACCCCACCTCTGAAACCCCAAGTTTAATACCATCTTGGAGAGTCAAGTTGCTCTATTAAGTACTATGCTTCATAAGTAAACTGTTATGTTTACGTGTTATGAGGTAGGTAAAGATTAGAATGGAACATAGATGGTTGTAAGGTGTTGACAAAGAAGCTAACAATTTCTGTTTACGGCTGAAGTCTCATTCAGTGCTCCAACTGCTTTATGACACTACTGTTATAATACAGTTACTCCTGGAAAACAAGACTCCAAAAGTCCTCTGACACAAACTCTGCTTTAAGATTTCTGCTCCTGTAAATTTTTTCATTTGCTTGCAGGTTTACTTTTTATTGAGGAAAAAAATGTGAAGTGATTATATACTAGCTGATCATTTTTTAAACTAAAAAATGAAGTGCTTTTCAGTGAATGGCTATCCTCATTTCAAATGAAGTCTGCAGTGATTAAATATTAAAATGATCGATGGTTTAAATTAATATAAAAACTTTTCAGGAGATTATTACAAAGATTAACATTTTAAATGTTTTAATACTTGCATAGTTTATCAATCACAGGCACAGTGAAACTGTTTTTAGTTACCAAGCTGATGATCTCATACATCATTGCAACATTATGCACAACATAAACATCATGGTGGTGTCGGTAGAGATGAAAAAATCAATGTATGCTGTGGATCTTTGATAACCTGTTTTTGTCTTGAAGTATTTTGTGACACACAGAATAAGAATATTTTTTCTTTGGAGAGATGATGCGAAGGAAAGAGTGTTGCAGAAAAACTGGTGTTTAACATTTAGGAAGGAGCTCTGTTTTGTGTAATGACAAACATACATAGTCACACAGAAGAAGAAAAAGCACTTGCATTAATGCAGTTTTAACATCCCCAGATTGTCAGCAACAGTCTTATGATTCCTGATACATTTTTATTCATCACAATTATGTTTGAAGGTCATGGGAAAATGTCAAGGCACCCCAGGTGCTTTTGTATCACTAGCTGTGCATAGATACCCCTCTGATTCAGTGGCTTGAGTAAACACTTACTCCAGGCATTCTTGACATGGACAGTGCTAATCCTTTTGTTTCCCATTTCTTCTGCGGGTTTTTTTTTCTTTTTTAGCAGCAAGGGCAAAAACTTTTAAGTTTGATTTTTGCCTCTGTAACCACATATTGTAATGATACAGTGGAGATTTATACAATGCAGTTTATTGTGTCCCAGGACTTTTTGTAGTCTTAAATATGATAATTGATACATCAACAAAATACTGTTTATTCATGCGTTGTGATTGGTTTTGGCATCATCCTTCGTCCAGTGTGTTTTATGACCAAAACCAAGACGGAATTGGAAAGACACGCTGTAATGAATTAGTCAGCATAAGCCCAATAGCAAGTGTAAAGAAGGATGGGAGGGTGACACAGAAATCCAGGAATAGATGCTGAGCTGGTAAAGTGAATAAATGGGGAAAGACTGTTACGAAAGCAGAAGCTTATGGTGGAAAAGTCACGCCAGAAAGGGCAGATGTGAGAGAGGGGAAAAAGCAAAGGTTAATAATAGGTTAATGTTGAGAGTGGTATTGGGAAGTTAAAATCCAGAGGGCAGAGGGAAGCGCGCCATTTTGTACACAAGTTTGTTGTCACTTACTAATGCTGTTATTTCTATTCTTAAGTAAGACAAAATAAAAGATGGGGTTAGATTGCCTGTAGTTGGTTGCCTCTAGCCAGAAAGCTAAATTTATCCTCATGAATTTCCATTGAAATAAAATAAAGTAACGGAACAAAATAACCTTTTATGTTATGAACTGTTTTTTATAGTGGGGAAACAGATTGAGTTGGAAATGTAGTAGATTTCAAAGTTTCAGTTGTTTTCTCTCCGGCTTTGCTGTGTGGTGTAAATGAAGAAAAGGTTAAGTTTACCCATGATAATTCCCTCTCACATTTACATTATCAATCAGCCTTTGTAGCTTTTTGTGCTTTTATCTATTGTGTTTTCATTGTAATCTTTACATATGAAGTTTTCAATTCTACAAACTCTTATGCTCAAATTTATTCACGAATGACTCTGACAGATGTGCTCTGGAAGCCTTAGATGCTGCGGTTTAAGATGCTGCCAGCTGGTCGCTTTTTCCCCACCCCTCAGATTGCAGTCTGTACAGAAGACCTAGCAATACCTGCACCCTCAGTTTGCTTCCATCACCTTAATTGACACCTCTTTCTGGGAGGCTTGCGCTATGCATAGTCTGGGAATGGGGTTGTCGGAGCAGAACGTACCCCTTCTTGTTGCCCCTTCTTACAGGCTGCTCACCCTGGCAGAGAGGTGATTACTTTGGGGTCAGCAACATCTTAAAGCTTCTCAGATAGTAAAAGCTTATTTATAAGACTCTTCTATGTTTTCAAGCTGAACATGTTTTAAAAATTCTATTACCTGTGTGTTCAACTTGCACTGTACTAAGTCATTATGGATAACATTTCAGTACTTGGATTTACTATATCACCATCTCAACTGAAACTCTCACCTCGTGGTTTTGTCTTCTTTTAAAAGTAATCATGCCTAAAAGCTCATACTAAAAATCACAGTCTTTCTTTCATGTAATGTGTAAGCTATAGAAATTGTCCAGTAGGCGGTTTTAATGTTGCACTCGTGTGTGGAGGTAATTATGCTGCTTTCAATTAAGATTACATCACTTATTTTACGCCTAGACCAGTTTTGTATTACTTACGTTCTTGCCAAAAGGAAACAGTTAACCTGAAGGAGTGTATTACGTGGGGTTTTTTTTTGTGTCTTGGCTGTCAGACTGAAAGGACACTGTCTGTATAGCTAACTTTTAAATTTAATTAGGTCCTTGATTTACTGTTACTCAACTAACATTAATTTAAAAATTAGGACTGTATAGTAACAATAAAATGCATAAAGACCTGGTGAGCTGCCAGCACTCAGAAGTAATGGCTGGAGGCCACTGTCAACGGATGTGAGCTTGTGGAGACCTTCCCCAGTGTTTGTATTAGGTGTGATGCTTTTTACTATTTTAGTCAATCGTGTGTAAATGTAAAAGCAGTAATGCCAAACAATAGATGGTTCAGTGATTGCTGGGTTGATGAAGAAAGGATGAAATTAAAAGCATGGCTGGGATCATGGTAGTGCGAGTCTGTTAAAATGCAATTTGCCTGCATGTGTTGAGGAAGAAGGAATGCTGCATGTGCATGCAGAATGAAAGATCTTTATCTTCTAAATCTGTGACTGTGGGAGGGCTTTGGGTTTGTGAGGAAGATCCTGTAGCCATAGGAAATTCAAGTGCAGGGCAGTTCAAGAAGGTCTGGTGCTGCCTAGTAGAGGTGGGGTAGAGGTAAGAGAGTGCTTTGAAATGGCTTAGTAAGACCAGTGCTGAAATGTTGCCTCTAGTTCTGTTTCTATGAAAAACATGTCCTGAAAAATTTGAAGCCATGATGAAGTCCTGGAAGAGACAGATGTACTTCTATTAATGATGCTGCCTTTCATGTTTGCAGTGATGTTTCTGATGACACATCTACCTTAACCTCACCCATGCTGGACCTCAGCAAGTTGTATTCACTACGTGTCCCACCTGTCTGCTGCAAATGCCCTCCTTCATGTAGTGCAGAGTGCTGTAGGCAAGGCTGTGCTGCATCTGTGTGAACTTGTCATTTATTCCTGTTACAGAGGGTGTGGAAAGCACTTTTTTTTTGTTGTATATATGCATCATGGAAAGTTGTCTAGAAGTTCTTTTTTCTGCTTTAGATTTTGGTGTGATTAAAGTATGATTTTTAAATGGCAAACACAAAGAATTGCAGCAGCTTATCATTTTGAGTTTTTTTGATTCACAGTCGTAAAATGGTCAGAGCAAGGATGGATGTTGCTTCCTTTAAATTTTTCCGTAATTTGGAGTGAAAAGGTTAACAAAGCATTTCTAGATTGCTGTTTACTTCTTTGTTCTGAAAGGCAGGATAATTTGAAAGCCTGGATAATTTTGCTATCTTTTTGGGTATAGAGAAAGCAGCAGACCATCAAGTTAAATAGGAAGAGGCTACTCTGGAAAACTGATTGTTGTAGAGACAAACCTGTTCAAAAAGCTTCAAACAGTTTTCATTTTAAGTACACCAGTAGGGTGAAATAATACTAGTAACTTCTGTTAGAGTAACATATCATCATAATTTAAAACAAAAGGTCCCAGCGCACTTGCTTATATCATTTACTGCTTCAGTAAAATACATCTGAAATGATTTACAAAGCAAAGCTTCTGGATAAATTCTTCCAGTTCTACATGGGAACAGAGCCTGTTTATCTTCATGCATGTTTATATAGACCCATGGAAATTATGATCTAAATGTGGGTACCATACTAAAACATAGCCATATATGCAGAGTAAAGAATTCAGAGTACTTGTATTATGTCATTTATTGCACATAAGTAATGTATATTGTATAGGCTTGGTGTAGTTCTCTATCCTGACCATAGAAGGACTCTATAATCTTGTGTTGTACTGTGAGGAGACCTTCAAGGGGACAGAATGGTGTGTGTAGGAAAAAGCTCAGGGCTGTGAGTCTGTGACCAAACTTGTCTGCTTTTAAGCCTTCAGACTTAAGACTGTCCATGCTGGAAATAGTGAAGAGCTGGAAAGATGTTTTTTCTGTACTGTATTGGTACACATTTTCATTAACTCACCTTATTTAAAACAAAAGTAAATCAGTATGGAAACAACTGGAATGGCTTGTAAAGGTGAGTGCATGGGATATTTTGAAAGTTATAAGCAGAAGCAGCTCTTTTTCGGAGTTGGCCCAGCTCTCCTTAAGCTTCTTAAGCTTGGTTACAGGATTCAGCTGTTGGTACAGTTGTAGTCAGGCTGAGTAGTCTTAGTGGGAAGAGAGCAGACCTGTAGTTTCTTGTGATGTTGGTGTTGAATCTGTTTGTTCTCATGAAAACCAGCCTGAACTCATTTCACTGTATGCTCCAGTAGGTTTGGGGTTTTCGTTTTGGTTGTACGCAGTCTACAGGGCTAGATTTCAGGCATATCTCCTCCTCCTAATAAAACTTCATGGCAGTGCTAAAGCATACATTCCCCTTTGACTCTAGCCAAGGGCATGTGCAAGCCCCTAGTGCTTAGAGAGATGCATGCAGGAAATTAGAGCGAATGGATTGTCTGCTGTTTTATCTCAGGCTAGGGTTTCTGAAGAAATGCTTGCAAGCTGGTAGCTACTCATTAAATGTTCTCTTTTAGGAGTCTTATAACTATTCAGTTCCTGTCTAGCTTGAGGCGTAGGAACTACTCATTGGAGGTACCTTTTAGGCTGGAAAAGGCTAACCTTTCACACATTAGAACCCAGGATCTTAAAAATGTGCCATCTCTAAAAGCAGAAACCCATGAAAAAGTGCTCAATTTTGTATTTCAGTAATATTTTTACAGTAAATAGAACTTTGTGTGTACTGTGTGACTTGAAACAGTACTTTTTTCCAATGTGTTAGTCTCAGCTGGTGCCATCCTTTCATTGGCATTCTCCTTGACAGTGAACCTGCAGCAAAATTTCTTCCTTTCGAAACATGCACTGTTCAGCAGTTGGAGTATATGGGACATAGTAGTCTCCCATCCTGTGGTGTTATGGGAAAAGCTGAGAAAAGAGCCCAAGCAGACCTTGTGCAAATGGTTGCATCCGGGACCTTCCGGCATCCACATGACTTTCTGATATTTCAACTGACACTTTTCTCTTGGTTGATGATTTTTATTTTTGCTACCTATTCTTTTCGTCTGCATTCCACAGTTGCCTGCTCTGCCTTAAAATGAGGCAAGTAAATAGTTCAGCGCATTTTCTGATGGCTGTCAAAGCTTATTTTAAAATTTGACCATATAAAGATTTTAACCTGATTTTGATCAATTTCTTTAATTCAATTTTTGCTCAAGATTCAGATTTTTTGTAGATATCAGTGGTCTTGTATTCCATTTTTGCCCAGATAGAACATAAAGCTCCTCAAGAGATGGTGTCACGTACACTGTTACTTTATTCTTATCTTAAAAATCACAGCCTTTAATGGGATCTCTAAGTAGGTTTCAGGAGAGCCAAGTCTTGAGCAATTTAGATATAATCTGCAGAGTGTGCTTGGCCTATTGTTTTGAACTACTTCAGAAACTACTGAGCTGATGTTATTTAAGCTGTATTAAACTCTTCACCCAATTATGGCCTAATCCTTCAAAACCAATAGAGTAGGACTTGGTTTTGAAAATGCTGCTGCTAACGTCTATGTGTCTGTTCACTAAGCCTGTCTATTAAGCTCATTATTAAGTGCTGTAGGGCTGAACTTTACGTTTGATCTGTTAACGCTAAGTTATCTGCTGTTTTATCTACTGGATTTTGTCTCAGACAATACTAAAGGAAAAAAATACAAAAAATGATGTGTTAAGGCTGAGGAAATGCATGTCAGCTTTATCTTCTCATTTTATGGAAAAGATTAACAGGTCGTTATTTTCATCAGTTACTGAAAAATAGAGGAAAACACAAATGCCAAACCCACCAAATTAAAACTCTTTACAATTAATGTTTCTTCTGCTTGGTGTCTAGAATAGATTTATTATTTTTTTTTTTATAAGCTGAGTTGCTTTTCTGAATGCCTAATACAGCATTTGAGACAACAAAAGTTGCATAAAACTGTTTTTCTTCATTCATAGATTAGTCTATTTAATACTTACCAAGCTACAGTACTTTCAGAGAAAGGGGAAAAAAAAACCCACCCCACATTCATTCTGAGCGCTGGATGGAAAGATTACCTTTTAAGTCCTTTTGATCACCAGGTTTGGTAATAGAACTAATAATTCAGTTTTGCTGAAGTGTTATTTGCTGCTGTCATTTGTAGCCTGCTTTCAACTTTTGCATGCTTGCTCAAGGTAAGAAGTGAGCCAATCATTAGGATACAAATGTAATGACCAGTGTTAGTGATTCCTATGACTTGGAGTCACGTGAAGGAACATTGTATTATACTACAGTGAAATGAATAACAGAAGGGCACATTTGTCTGCCTTCCGGCTTTGCGCCTGTGTGGCTTATTTGTGGCTCTTTTCTCTGCTGGTTTTCAGTTATTAGGTTGATTGTCAAGCATGAGCAGACTGTTTGTTGAGTGTATTTGCTTTTCTCGAATGATAGAGCAATTTCAGTGTAAATGGAGTCAAAATAGGTGGGATATCACTATTAGAATTAATGGGGAAAAAAGTAAGCTGAAACTTAGCCTAGCATACTTTTAAAAGCTTTTTTTTTTTCTTTAAACAGGGTGAGAGAAAAGGAAAAATTTCAGCAGCTTCAAATTGTCTTGTTTTGATATATTAGTTCGAAGAAGCTGTTTAATTTTTAAATCACTCAGAAATTTTGTTTTTTTTAATGGTCCAAGATAATGCAAGCAAAAAAAAAAAAGGCACAGTAGAAGCAAACAAAAAAAGTTCAGTACGGAATTGTGAGAAAAATTGGGTGTGACCAACTTCAAAAGTTACAAGCTTTATTCTTGATGAAGATCATTATCTTATTTTGCAATATTGAAAACATTGTCAAAGAGACTTTCCGTCCTCTGGATGGTTGTGAACTGTAGTTTGAGATGGATATGCTAAAGGGAAGTAGAATTACTCCCTAAATATTTCTTCTCACTTAAGGAAGAAATAAGAATCTCATTTCCATCGAAAATGAGCCTAAACTTAAAATCTAAAAAATGTGAGGATCTAACAAGTGTCTATAATTAAAGCAGCCAGGCTTACAGCAAGCTACGACTTGTAGCGGTACCAGGAAAGGAGCAACATCTGGAAAAAATGGAATTTTTGTCACTTCTAAAACTGAAGAGATGGGCAGGTAAAGAGGTCATTTTCAGTTTTAAAGAAAAGAAAAAAAGATGCTTTTCCTCTGCTATAACACCTAGCAGGGCAAAACAGAGTTTCTGAGGTTTTGGAATAAGACCTCAGCGAAACCACGTGACGCTCTATTAAATTAAGGAACTGTAACTTCATAACATATTAGAAGTGAAGTGCTTAGGGAGACTTAGCTGATTTTGAAATTTAAGGTCTGTGACCTCTGGCTTTATACCTGTTATTTAAATTTTTCCTTATTTCATCAAAGGAAATGAGCGCTGAAGGGGTGTGTGGTGAGGATCAAAGAGGGAATAAAACTGCCTGGATTTATCTGAACTGCAAAATGTTCATTGCTGATGCTTCAGTTACTGAGACAGAGCAAATAATTATTTCTCATCGTTGCTCTTGACTTGATGAACTTTCAACTCGTGAGGCAGAGAGCATGTGTTTCATTTCCGTCCTGTGCAGTTGTGGTGATGATGATGTCCTCTGTACTTACCCTCAGACTACAGTGATGGCTGTACAGCATCTGCGATTGTTCCCATGGAGGCTGTATCCATCCCTGGTGATGTGCTTCTGGGCATCAGGGTGGTCTGGCTGCCCATTCTCTTCCTACCGTTTTTCGCTCTGATTTTTACCATAGTCCCTGTTCCTCCAAAAACCCAAAGTTTAAACATATTCTGTTATTCTGGAATACTGCCTATGGTGTAATTTATCATGTAATTTTCCCTTTAGCACAGATTACGCTTTCCCTTGGGAAATACTACCTTTTGAACTGTCTGGCAAGGCAGAACCAAACCACATGTATGCTTTTTTTTCCTTCACGAACTTTAAGGATATTTTCTTGACACATCAATGCAGTCATTTTCATAAAAATAAAAAAAAAATAAAAAAGGTTAATCTTTGAGCATTTGCAATTTTAAATTTGTTCAGATGAAGATCTGTCTTCATATTAAGCTGAATATGTTTCACAGATGGTATAGCTCTACTCGGCTCTGACGTGAGTAAGGGAATTCAGTTCCGAAGACAAATAAGAAACCCAAATAATGAAAAGTAAATGTAAGGTGCATGGAATACCTATAAATAGAATATTCTTCTGCAAAATGTCATACTGTTGTTATAACAAGTATAACACAAGTTACTCAATAGATATCTTCTTTGTCAGTAATGTTTTTATAAGTGAGTTTTGGCCTAGTACATTTTGATTCTTCTTCCCATAGAAGCTGTGACAAACTGTACTCTACTGGGAATGGAAGGAACCTTTGACACGTTTAATAATCCTCTTTTTGCTTAAAACCCCTAAATTATGTAAGTATGAAATCTTTAAAAAAAAAATCTTGGTCAGGTTTTGCAGTCCTTGAAATTTTTACTTTTTCCAGGCTATGATGAATACATTTAATGATAATCTTTTCAACTCTTCAGATGTTTAAAAGTATTTAACATCTAACAAAAGTAAGTAGTCTTTTTGCTAGAGAAGCAAATGCAAATATTTGGGCCTAAATAATCCTACCCCATTTTAGGTACTTAGTGGGGAGGTTTAGGAGCATAGCAAGGAAGATTGCTGCAGGCAGTTTGGATTCCTTGCCATTGCATCTCTTTCTTCATTCACTGAAAAGGGAGTGGAGGTGGCCTCCTGTATAACTGAAGTGTCTCACTTACCTTCCTGAAATTAGGTGGAACTAATCTGGTTTGTTGATGAAATTTATGTTTCATAGTACATATTGCCTCAGGATTTTGAAACATCCAGGAGAATATGTTGAGTATTCATATAGACTATTACCTGTGTACTACTTCTGTAAGTAAATTTAGATCTAATTTCATGGGTTCTCTAGGCAGTGTAAAACTAACAAACAACAGAACACCTCCTTTCCTTAGAGTGCAAAGGGTGCTCACTGGAATTAACAATGTTTGGTTTGTTCCTAGTGCTTACATGAAGCTATGAAACAGCCTGGTATAAGTCAGAGTAAAAGTTGTAATTCCTAGATGGTTTTAATCTTGGGATATAGTACAGTGTTTGTTGTCCTTGTGCAGAAAGATAAGATTATTTTAGCAACACTTGTTCCAATTAGAGTCATGGATCCTGGGTTTTTTTAATTTATTTTCCCAAATTTAACTGAATTTAAGTCACCTCTGCTACTTTCAAGGTTAAATTAAGTAAAGAAATGTTACATTCCTTTCATTAAAAGAGAATGAAATAAATCCCCAAGGAAGGTAGAGCTAGATTCAGCAAGAAGCACAATGGGCAGGTACTCTTTCCTTTGACGTAAGAGTGTCATCCTTTGAGAGAGATTTTCCAGAGGAATGGTGAAGACTTACCAGTAGAATATGAACGTTTTTAGTTGGTTCTTTCAATTTTTTTGTTTGTTTCTATGTTTATTATGTTTGGGGTTTTTTGTAAGTAGTAGTAGTAGTAAAGTTTTTTAAATTCTCTCATTTGGTTAAAGTATGCTTAAAAAATTCAACTGCATTGTTCTTGCAATTTTGGCTGTGGGTTAATTCCACTGTATTTCTTCCACTGCTGTACAGACAGACCTTAGTTTGTACTTCATCAGTGCACCAAAAAAGCTAATTAAAATAACCAACAGCAGTGATTTCCAAAATACCTACATGCAGACAGCTTCCCACTTTAAATGCAGTGCTAACAGTTCTTTGGAATAACTTGATGTTCACGGAGGATCTGATGTGCTCCTTGGATTTTACCCGATGAGGATAAAAGGCAATTTTTGCTCTCATGTAACTTGTGTTTTAGTATCCTTTATTAAACTATGAACTATGGAATTGACTGGTAAAAGACCAATTCTTTCACTGACATCAGTAAGCTTTGAATCATATTAAAAAATTATTTGGGTTGTGGGTTCAGATTATCAACCTGCACTGTATCCAACAAAAAAAGGGATAAAAAAAAAAAAAGGGTTTTGAGTTAGATATACATTTGCAATTAAGGGTAAGTTACTTCTGTATATATACACATATTCACTGTGCATCCACCTGCATTTTCAATTACAGCTAAAGACTTTACATTCTGTAGTGATTCTTTCTATCTAATCTATCAAGTGTATTTCAGCTACAAAACTGACCATTATTTCTTTAACATACCCTCTATGTTAGGCAGCTTGTTGTTGAAGAATACAGACATATTGTCAAATATCACCCCTAAGAATGTTTGCATATGTGCACATACATGGATCTTTGTTCACTGGTTCACACTGTAAGCCTTATCACTGTTATTAATCATTTGTATTGCACCATAAATTCACAAAGTGCAATCTCTGTGCTATATAGTCCCTGTACTTCTTGGTATTTCTAAAGTCATTCATGGTATGTTTATATTTCATTCAAGTAATTTATTTTAATTTTTTCTTCTTTTTTTTTTTTTTTTTTTTGATACAAGCTTTATATGCATCAATAACAGTGAGTTGGGATTTAAACACTACTGTGGTCAGACCTTGTGTCATGGTTTAAGCTCATCCACGCAGTCTTTCTCTCACTCCCCCCACCCTTTAGTCCCCCCCTGGCTCCCGGAGGGATGGAGAGGAGAATGCAACTCCCATGGGTTGAGATA
>JANHGB010062965.1:0-11612 GCA_026283785.1 Coracopsis vasa
GGTGACATGGTTTAGTGGGAGGTGTCCCTGCCCATGGCAGGGGGGTTGGAACTTGATGCTCTTAAGGTCCTTTCCAACCTAACTATTCTATGATTCTATGATCTGCCTGTAACTCTTTTCCCCTGCTTTGAAAACCATTCTAACTGATTCAACATGCTAAATCTTTTTATTTTTTTGGTGTGTAGATATACAGGAAAAAAAACGCACGTATGGGAGAAAGGTATTTCCTGCTAATCACAATACAGTAGTAAAAATAATTCTATAGCATTGTTTGAATTAGTCTTTAAAAAGACTACTTCTAATTAAGCTAGTACCCCCAGACTTCTTTAAAGGCTTTCATATGAATTTTGCTTGCTTCTGTAGTTACCAGTTTAATTTCAAAGCCCAGTATTACTCTGATTTTTTTTTTTTTTTCTTCAATTATCTGTTGCAGAGGGAGATGCATCCCTGAGCTATGCAGGTACAGTGGGTTAGATAGTGTGTGATGCTGTACTTGCTTCTTAGCTGTTAGAGCAGCACAATGTTTTTCAGTCTTTGCCAGTTCCTCTCAGTCTTACCAAGAAAATGTTTTGCTTCTTGCTGACTTCTGTTCTTTCTCATCTCATTCCTAGAGGAGAAATGTTGCTGTGTTCTATGTCTCTGAACTAGATGTAGCAGAACTGATGAGCTTGGATCCCTGTGTCCAACCAGCAAGACCTCTCTTAGTGGTTAGTAGTCACTAATCTCAAAGACAGTGTAGCTAGGTATAATAGTCCTCTGATTTGGTCAGACTAAGGCTGGGATCATGGTATATAAAGATTGTGCTTGCAGCCTTGGAAGATCTTATGTTGCACAAGTTCAGATTTATAGTGTAGCATGTACCCTTCTCAAGACTATGGTACAATCTGCGGAGGAGGCTGCTTCTGGTGTAATGTTTCAGTGTATGAATGTTTGTCATGAATATGCTTGTATGCTATTCTACATTTTATTTGAAATTCTTATGTTAGAACGTGCTGAGATATTCACAAATCATCAAGTGAACAGGTATGGGAATGCGCGCCCATCTCTCACAGACTGAAACATGGCATATGAAAGGACTTCTGCCTCTGGTCTGCTGTGATGAGAAGCAAGTCTATAGCCATATTCGGACACTTTGTGCTTGTATTTGCCTGGCTAATGAGGCAATAATGGGGCTTATTGTTATGTGTTTACTATGGGTGGATCCTTTTTCAGGAGAACCTTAAGGTTTGGGGGTTTTCTTTGGTTCATCTTTCTGTATTTTTTTTTTTAACATGAGTAAGTACTTGTGTAAGTCCAATTTCGTATCATTTTATTAATTGCAAATATTTGCAAAATAAATGGTTTTATTTTTACATTTGGCTTGTAAAATGGGGCCTGTGTTCTGTTTCTTCTGCAGAAAAGAAGAACTGGCTTCAGAAGAGAGAACTCTACAGCTACAGCTTTCAATCTCCATCTTTCATATTTACTGTGACACTTGAACAGACATTGCTGCTGCTGTGTTTTAGAAGCTCTCTGGTGTTTTAAAGTTTAGAATTAGAAGTTACTCTTATGTTAAATTTCTTTTGTGCATCCCAGACTAATTAAGAATCCATTAACATGAAGTGCTTTGCCACTTTTTATTGGTCATGGGCCTAGAGGTGTAGAATAAAATCCTTGAAATTTGTTTCACCTTCTAACTAGAGTGCTTAGGGAATAATCACTTCTGAAGTAATATTCCAATAATAGTAGTTCAGCACTTAGAGATTGGGTGCGCACACGTCAATATATTGCAATGTATGTAAGCTGCAAGTTCTGCATTAATGTGTTTATTTCTACTTTGATCCCACTTTGTTCATTGTGTGTATGTATACTTATATAAAATCTTTCTCATACTGGTGTGACTTTCACTTGTTTTGCTTGGAGTTAAATATCTGGAAGCAAAACTTTCCTGAAGTTTTTAGTCCTCACCCAATTTTTTAAGGGAGGAAAATAATCTGGTATAGCCCTTCAAGTGTCCTGTGGAAAATATCCATAAATATCACCTAATTACCATACTCTGCAACATATTTTAAAGTATGCCTGTAACATAACCAATAAGAGTAAATGGAAATATGGTAGAAGGTGTGTTTGCTGCACTTCCTACTGCCTTATTAAAGTAATGCTCAGCATTCCTGTTCTTAGTATACCTGATAGAGAGCCCTGAGCCTTATGAGGCTTTTCAGTCAATATGGATTTGTGAAGCAGTGGAGATGGGATTCCTTTAGGATCAAGCTGAAAAAACCAGAAGCCCTCAAAGAAAACAAATGTACTTCCATTAACTTTTCAGTCTTTGGACACTAAGCATTGTGATAGAGGTTGGAGGTGTGATCAGTTGCAGAGAACTGATACTACTGTTATACAACCTGTGAATCATTTCAACAATTACCTTAACTAAGGTGAGGTCAGCTGAGTTCTGTAGAGTTCTTCATGTGTGCTAGTCACACTTGAGGACAGGCTTCTTTCTTCTTGGGTACTTCCTGCTGTGGTAAGAGGTGTTATATCATTGACTGCTAGAGTACACTTCCACTAATGCAAAGCAGCTGTAAGGATAGGACCACTCAACCCAAACAAAATGAACCTCCCAATAAATGCCCCCTAAACCTGAAATCATTTATCCCTTTAAAGAAAATGAAGAAACATTTACAATACAGTAGTCATCCAAGTAATGTTGAGGTACTCATCATAAATTTAGTTAGTGAAAATCATTCATTGGTTGTAAGGAGCATTATAGGCATTCTTTCCAATGACCTTCAGGTATCCTATTTTTATATTACTTTCCATAAAGTGATCTACATATTTTCTTTGCCTGAGGTGTAAATGTTTAATAATTTGGTATTTCTCACTTGAGCTATTCAATTAATAGTATCATTTGTGGGCAAAAGATGGATTATGGATTGAAAGGTTCCTGGACTTTTAGGGTAAATGCAGGAGGTAATCAGGATGCCTTTGTTCCCCAATCGGTCTGATCACGGTCAGTGGGGAAAAAGGAGATGCTCCGTTGTCCCTGGGGTACCTCAAATCGTACCTGAGGTTACACAGTGAGGTGCTGTGATGACCTGGTCCTGTGAAGTAGAAAAGCTCCTCCTTGAGCAATCCCTCTCTCTCTCTCTCTCTCCCAGGACTTGGTGGTACTTTTACATTTGCCTGATATTTGACACTCCAGAACACTAGATTTTTTTTTTGTCAACTGAGCCAGACCTCTACAGGTGGAGGAGAAAAACTGAAAAGGAGGCTTGTGGTAACCATGTGGCCTGTGTCTGGTCTCTAATATTAACTGGGCTTCAGGGTAGGATATGCTTTGCAAGTCTAAAGTAGTGCACAGTGTTTCTTGAGTAACTGATGGATGCTGTTGTGAGTACTCGGTGTCCTTTTTGTTATCCTCACAAGGATAACCTTTTTGTTATCCATGTGAGGTCTTGTTTTTACTTAATAAGGACAACAGAACAAACCACACTCACCAAAGATTCCTTGACTGCACTGCCTTCATTTTTCTTCCCCATCCATTTGTTTGTATTGTATTCACTACCTTTTCTAGTTTGCACACATTTACTCTCTGGCTTTGTGGATTGTGTTGTGTTCTGCTTCCCAGTAGAGCTTTTAATTTTATAGGATACTGTCTGGATCTGTTCTTGCTGTGGAATCCTCTGGAGACAAAAAGTAATAAGAGCAGGATCATCAACTTTCTGTTTGAAATGGGAGTGAAGGGCTTTTCCCTCCCATTACCTGGGTCCTTTCTGGAAGGAGAGGAGGAAAATAAGAAAAGAGGATTGTTGCCATGACCACAGCTGCTACCACTGCTGTCATGATCATTTAATTGCTGCAGCCACTCTCACTGCCAGCACATGGGAGTAATTAACACTGATGAGAGAAGATCAAAGATCTGAAGTGTGTACCCTGCTTTACATATCTCCATGCAGAACAGATAAATCAAAATGAGAATTTAGCAATTTGCTGTTTGCTCTTGGCTTAGTTCTAGGAATGGGAAACTTTGGTGCTTTTTGTTTCAAACATGACTTGAAAGCATCACATACTGTAATACTGTAGAAGTAAATCTGATGCTTGTAAAGTGTCCCTTGCCAAACTGCACTCTGATCTGCAAGGCCAGCGAAGGAACACTAATCCTACAGTCAATTACTTCCATGAACTGTTGGATTATATCAAAGGTCCAGTTGGAAGCCATCATTGCTCACTACTCCGGTGCTAACATATCAGTCTTTCCATTAATTGCATAATGACTCTTAATTTAACCTACAATGGATAAGTGGTAGGGAATAATTATCATAGAATCATAGAATGGTTTTGGGTTGGAAGGGACCTTTAAAGCTTGTCTAGTTCCAAGCCTCCTGCCATGAGCAGGGACGCCTCACACTAGACCAGGTTGCTCAAAGCCCCATCCAACCTGGCCTTGAACGCTGTGAGGAATGGGGCAGCCACAGCTTCTCTGGGCAATCTGTGCCAGTGCCTCACCACCCTTACAGAGAAGAATTTCTTCCTGATATTAAATCTAAAATGTGTTCTCCAGATGCATACCCATGCTTTTGAAAGTATCAATAGCAATCCACTCAAAACTTACTGTTACAAGAAGCATGTAAAAACATTAAAAAATTACTATTATAACAATTTCTGCTAATGTGTTTAGTTTGCTGTATAAATATTGGTCTTCTGTTGTTTGGCTATATAGTAATTATAAATTGTAATGGTACATTTTTAAAACTTCTCAAGATTTTTGAGATTAACCAGAGAATTTTGAGTGCTGCTTTGAAACTTTCCAAGGAAGGCCTAAATATTAAAGCCTGATAGATCAGCACTTAGTGAAATTCAGAAATATCTTTAGATGTCCCATTCTTTGTTGAAAATGTTCAAGTATAGTGCAAGGTAAGATACAGAAATAAGTATATAAGCAGCTGGAGCAGCATGTAGATTATCAAAAGTTTTTTGACTGATAAAATCCTATGATCCCTCAAAATTTTTCACTGACTCGTGAAGTTCTTTTGTGTGATTCTGATTTGGGAATACCACCATTTGTGGTCGTCTGTTCCACCACTGGTATGCAGTCGACAGTTTGTGAATGACAGATGGGAAATTGAGAGATGGTTAATATGTGTTTGCTCCATAGGCCCTGCTTATAAACTGTAGGCAAATACTTCTGTTAAATTCTTACTTGAAAATAAACTGCCATCTTAGTTTTACTCTTGATGTATCAAATCCCTTAAATTATTAAATACATACCATGAATTTTGTAACATGAATCACGAAACACTTCTTGGGATGGGGCAGCAGCAGCTTATCTGGGCAACCTGTACCAGGGCGTCAACACCTTCACAGGGAAGAACTTCTTCCTGGTATTAAATCTAAAATTAAGTACTTTATGTCATATTCCTGCCGGCAGAGATTGATGTAAACAGGTGACTATTGATTTGTTTATGAGCAAAATTGTAAATTGCATTTCAGTTGTGGTGAAATTTGAAGACTGATTGAAGATGGTGCAGTAGCATTGTCACAACCTGCAGGTAATGCTGTACCTGCTCGGTGTTGCCAGTACCTCATGGTGTGTAACACTTCATCAGCATTCCGGGAGTCTACAACATTCTACTGCAGTAAAAGCTTTTCTGCTCATACAAGCAAATTTCTAGATTTTAAAATAAATAATTTCTTTATTTGTGTCTGAAATCTATTTATGTAAATAATGTATTAAATAATGCATGCTTTTTGTGCAACCTCGTCTTTCCCATTGGCATTATGTGTTACTGCTATTGGTTAGGAGGATGCTTAAAAATGCTTTTCAAGTATTCTAATAAAATTATAGCAATATCAGCCGTAGTGTTAAAAATACTATTTTTATATAAGTATATAAGTAATTCCTTTAAATGATGGAATTTTGGCTTGGCAGTTATGTGCTGAAGGCAGGTGAAGACCATTTTGTGTGCCAGGCAGTCTCGCTGAAAGGGCCTGGTTGTTTGGCTGACAGCTGAGCTAACCTAATTCAGCTGGAAAGTGGGACAGAGTTCAGTTGTGCAGATTGTTTCTTGCACTGAGTTATTGACTGCATTTGCTGCCTCTTCCCTGAGAAATTTCACATTCAGCAAAAGCAGATCTATGTGCAGTGTTCAAGGCTCATTTATCAAATTGGAAAAGTACCTTAGGTCTCAAAGATTTGCTTAATACTTTGAGAAATTAAGTGTTAGCCTTTTATTCCAGTACTAGATTTCCAGTACTCATTTTAATTTCCACTCTTCAACTGCAGGAAATGATCTAATGTGTACTAGAAAGAATGCTATTTGCTTTTCATTATTTTCAAAATTAGAAGCATAGACATTCAGCAATATGGGTTGCAGTTTTTAAATCATGTCTTCTGATCCCTCAGTTGAATGCTTCTTATTTTTTTTAATATGAACTAAAGATATTCATACTTCGATTTTACTGACCAATGCTTTTTTTTTTTTATAGTGCTGTGCCAAAGTATCTGTTTATTGTTTTCCTAAGTATTGTGCAAGTCTCTATCCACTTCTGTTTGCTGAATATTGAGATAATACAGACCTTGATGTCAGGCTTGCCTGACAGGGGAAAGGTGCTGGAGAATGCAAAGATCTTACTTGATCTGCATATGTTTAATGGCTGAAACAGAGAATTTCTTAGTGACACGCACACTCCCCTAAACATTGATGGAAACTGTGTAACTCATGTTTTAATGTCATGGGGATAGAAAGAGACTGTTCAGAGAAACACTGATTTCTTTTTCTTTGACTTAGCACTTAGGGAATTTTTTTGGTAGACTTTATATTTCTTCTGAGGGAAAACCTTTTCCATCAAGTGTGTCTGCATGAGGCAGTAAGGTTAGAGGAAAGAATGCTTTTTTAGTTTGGGCTGGGTAGACTAGGTAGCCCAAAAATAGATGTCTTTATACTACAAGTGTGTTTTGCTTGTGGTGATTGTTCAGACAGGACCAAGAGGAACAGAAGTGCTTTTATGACTTTCAGTATTGGTGTTACATTAGCAGTTTAAGATGCAGTTTCCACGCAGCTAAACGCTGTAACAACACAGAGAAATATATAACTGCAGTAAGTAATCTCCTCTCCTACATTCTCTTGTCTTTCTTTTTTATTTCTATTCTGTGAGATAATGTCTGGGAATGTAAGACTTGCAATATTGTGAAACAATCATAATTGAGGCGTTGGGGTTTACTGCACTAGAAAAATGAAATAAAAATGATTTGTTGCATAGATATTAATGTTAGCTATGGAAACCCTCTCCACAGAAGTGTCTCGAAGGCGGGTGGCCATTAATAATGCTGAGCCTTGTGATGATTTGGAGACGGCCTTCTCTCTGCCTGCCCGGGGAGACAGCATGAGGATTAAAGCATAAGTGCCAAATGTTTCATAGCTTTTCTCCTCCAGATTTTATGCAAATTCCATAATGGATCAATTTGCATATTCCCAGGTAGTTTGCATATCTTGTTTAAACTGTGTAGTTTTGTTCTGAAGGCTGATCTTTGTAAATTAAGTTTATTGTTTCAATGTAAGATAGGGATGGAACAAGTCTTTTATTCTGCTCATGCCTCACCTTGATCTCAAGGGCACAGGTACTTTTTGAGCAAGTTAACAATTTGGTTTTTGTTGTCTGGTTTATTTTTTACAGTTCTGCTAAGCACTAGACACTGCAGGGGGTTTGTGCTGTGGCAGTCAGCTCTGAAATCCATTTGCTCAGGAGGTGCCACCAAGCACCCAACTGATGTAAACACTGTTACTCACAACAAATTGCAATGTGTAGGCCTGCAATAAATGTTCAGTTGAAAGAAGTGACATTACAGCACTAAAAATGCAGGTTAAAGTTAAGGCTTACCTTTCCCATCAGATGGGTTGAAGGCAGTATCTGCTGCTGGTCTGGAGCTTGTGAGTTGACATGTATCTTTGATGTATGGTGAAGAACAGTCTGATGAAAACCTTCCACAGCCGTGAAAGTTTTGATGTGCAGATAATGAAAGCCATGGAGTTAAAGATATGGAGAATGTTTAAGCAGGATTAGCTGAGCTATGTTGATTCTGCATGAGCTTTTTTGGGATTTGTTATGAAATCTGTCTGTAAGCCCTATTTTATTTTATCACCTAGTTTCTTCTTTCATGTATCTGAGGGCTCCTGAGCTATTTGTTATTTCAATTTCTCACCCTGTTTGCCTCCCTGTGATTGCTTATAACTAGTGTTACTAGCCAAGACTTCTGAGTCTCGTGAAATAATGGCCTCTAGAATCATCTCTTGCTTTAGACGGTCTGTACTGAATCAATATTAGATAGAGCCATTGTAGTGGAAAGTGCTGCATGAGTTGCCACTTTTATCAGCCCTTGCTCAAGATACATAGTGTGAGAGAAAATAACTAGGGAGAGAGAATTTCAGCTGAGGGATTGTGGAGGTCGCTGGAAGATGGCTGGCATCATAAAGCCAAGGTATCTAATGTACTACAAAGAACAAAACTCTGATGAGACTTTTTCCCTGCTATTGATGGCTAGAAATTAAGTTTCAAATATTTGGACTAAACAGCACAGCTCTTTCCAATGGGATATATGCAATCAGTAGTCCCTGGAAGGTGCTGTTGACTCTGGTATCTTAACTAGACTGAATAAAACACTGCTGTGTACTGCAGGATGTAATTGTGCACTGGTAGAGGAATTCACTAATGACACAATAGATAGCTTTTATTTATAAGTATTGTTCACTTGAAATGCAGATCTAGAATGTAAATTTTTCATGGAGGGAATACTTTGGGTAGAAGAGAAAGCAAGACTTGCTTTTTTTTCCTCTCGACTGCTGGGCTGTGTATCAGCTCAGTCTTTGTAGAACTGTCAGTAAGGATCTCAAAATGTACAGCTCTTTGTATGCTAACAGAAAGTTCAGCTCATTGGTGTCTATGGGAAACATCTTGTTACTATCCTGTGATTTTTTTTTTCTTCACATCTTTTCATAGATTCAACTTGTTGATTGTGTGATGGGGGCAGGATGTTTTTTTTGGGTGTGCAGTGTTTTTTTCTTTTTTGTTATTGTTATGTTTGTGAGTTTTATTTGAGAAGGAAGTTTAACTTTGAATGAATCTTACTCCTTAATGAACCTATTTTTTGTCAATCTCCAATGGGTTTGTTGCTGTCAAATTTCCAGACACAGCCCATCGCCACAATGATACAAATATTCACCTGTAAAAGCAAAAGCGAAGGACCTTCTGCCTTCCACTCATCCTATATGTTTGATAGTTTGGTTCTGTTGATGGGTTTTAAGGGATAGGCATTCTTTTCATGCATTTTCTCCCGTTCTTCCCTTAAGGTAATAGGTGCAGTGTCTCCTTGTGTTATTTTTATTTTAATTTTTAGTCTTGCAGAAGAGAGAGTGCACTTCTAACTATAATGCAATGAGGTGAAAGGGTGAAAAGTGCTTCTGTTTGGTTGTCATGCAAAGCTGAAATCTGGAGTCCAGGTGTCTGGTTTTAGCTCTGTTGTATGCTACTTGTTAGAGTTTGTTGTTCAGTCTTCTACTTTTAATACAGCAGTGATGTAATCCATCTCCCTGTTTTTTTGGGGGGTTATTTTTCCACAATAAAGCTGTGTTTCATGCTTTTTTTGCACTAATGCAGGGCACCCCCACAGTTTCTAGAAACTTTTACTTCAATTTACCTTTACCTTTAAATGCAGCTTTTCTGGAGGCGCTCATTATTTGCTTTTTACCTGCTGTGTTTCAGATGACAAATATTGCTATTATCATTTATTCTTTCATTGTAATTACATATATTTTTTAATTATGTCTTCCTGATTTGATTTGTATAATTTATATCTGGTTTTTATTGCAGTATGTGCAAAAATGTGCAAATCCAAATAGCTTGTATTTTATCTTGAACTTTTTTTCTCCACAGAATACATTTCTACCTTTTATATGTTAATTTTATTTGGGGTGGGGTGTGGGTGTTGTGGGCATATTTTATGATTTCCTAGGTAGCCTGCAATAGTTAGTCTGCTGTTATATCCTTGTCATTTTGGGTATCAATACTGCCACCAACAGTAGGGTCTACAACTGAGGTAGATGTACTTGCGCAAGATGTGGGAGTGCTATTAATTCTAGTGATTCATCAGAAATCCCCCTTTCTGTCTGTGAGAGTACAGGACTCAGGTAAATGACTTTCCCCGGTGCATTTTAACTCCTCTTTGCCTCTGCATAATTTGGCGTGTACATGTTTAGTGAAAAAATTTTTGTGGGCTGTGCAAGCAGGACCTCATTTTTGTTGCAACAACTAAGTAGCATTGTAATGCAAATTATAACATTACTATTCTCTATTTCATTAATAGCACTGTTTGTACTATTCTTTCAATATTCAGAGACCAGACAAAGCACTATTTTTCCCTCCTATGGTAGAAATAAATGACGACATACTACTGTATTCCTGATAAAAGGGATGTGTGTCAAAGCACTTGTTGCCACACAGCCTGATAATGCTGCACATAGAACAAAAAAATCTTATGGTTAATTTACATATTTATTTTTTTAAGCACCAAAGAAAACCAGCTTTTCTCCATTCCAGGGCAACAGCCTATCAGATTTTGCTACAGAAATAATTGCATTGTCTGGTAAAATGACTAAGTTGTTGCCCATGACAAAAATCTTTGTTCTTTTGGGAACTTGTGGAGAAATTTTGCCCTGGGTGAAATTCTCAGTTTTGCTTAATCATTTGTTGTTGTTCATATTATCTGTTTTCATTAGAAAAATTCAGAATGAAAACGGCAGTAGTTTCACATTTCCACAATTCAATAAATATCTGAAATATGGAATATTTTGATAGCTTGAGCTCTGAGCAATAAATAAACTGAGATCATTTGGTATTTTCTCAAACTGTTTACAAATGGCTAGAGAATGATAAGGATGTTATTTCACAGTTTTGTCAGCTTTTCTTTTGATTGTTAGCCTAAAATTATGAAATAGCATGTATTCCAAAAGAGGGTTAACATGAGCTACCTTTGAACATGCAGAAACAGGAGATCCAGTTCTCCTTTTGTCTTTCTCTCCACCAGTTCCGTTCTCTGTGAAATAACATTAGAGTTAGAAAGGAGAATAATGAAAGGTGTGAAGACTGCCAAGAGAGTTGCCATGGTTTTAAAAGCAGTTGTAGACAACGAAGCCAGAAAAGGCTCAGCATAGGAACAACAACAAGAAGTCTAAGTAATGATCAATAACACTATATGGGACACATGTCAGGATTCTGACCCATAGACAAATACAGAGCCCATTCTCAGTCTCCTTCAGATCTGATGGCAAAAATCCCATTTAATTCAATAACAAAGGACTGGAACTTCTATTTGGAACAAGATTGTCATAATTATTTTAGTTGGCTGAAGTTCTTGTTTTCATATTTCCCATAACTTGGATGTAAAATGACTTTTCAACAATAGATACAGTATACTATAGAAGTAGTATTATTGTTAATAGTAGGAGGTGTCAAAGAATTCACAGTTTACAGATAATTACTCTTTTCTACCTGCAATTATTACATTTAATGTTGTGAAGCAACACTATGTTTTCAGACTATGCTGTGTTTCACAATGCCATGCCGGATGTCTGTTCATATAA
>JANHGB010062971.1:0-11238 GCA_026283785.1 Coracopsis vasa
TCCATCCCTGGCAGTGTTCAAGGCCAAGTTGGACAGAGCCTTGGGTGGCATGGTTTAGTGTGAGGTGTCCCTGCCCACGGCAGGGGGGTTAGAACTAGATGATCTTAAGGTCCTTTCCAACCCTAATTATTCTATGATTCTATGATTCTATAACTCCTGCTATGAAATCTCCAAGGTTATCACCCCCCTTGGTAAGACGGTACACATACATATGTATATATGCGTATATGTATATGTGGCTCATGACTTGGGATTCTTTTTTTTTTTTTAAACCTCTCAGTAATATGAATTTTATTAGGCTTTAGGCTTGAATCCTTTGGTATCATGTTTCTTGCCCTCCTGCTTGTGCAAGGAGACTTGGCTGTTGTAATCTATGCAGTGATATCATCTAACATTTGCAGAGAGAATCCAGTGGAAGGGAGACTTGCATTGAGAAATTCAAGTGAGATGATGATTGTTACTGCTTTTGGCCCCAAGCAGACTAGACCTTTCATATTTTGATGGTGTTGTCTCTCAGTTTAATTCCTAACTGGGTATTGTGGTCCCTCCCTCTGTCTTTATTTATTTCATGTGCCAGGCTGTGGTGAGGAGTGGAGGACAGTAACTCTAACCCTCAAATTGATGTGTAGTTTATGCAAGGAATGATTAGCAGCATAGTTTTTTATTTCTTATCTTCCTGCATCTCTGGATTTCTTGCTTGCTTTTTGAACATGATTCAAACTTAGAAGATTTCTCTGTAGCTCTGATAGCTAAAGCTGCACTTCGTTATCCCCTCCCCTTGAAGGTGAAATTCCATAGAATTAGAAGAAAGCTGTAAAAGTGTGCAGGATCCATGCATGATACGTATGATCAGGGATTATCTTTAATCTGAACTGTATCTCTGCTTTCCATCTCCCACTAGTCAATGCCTATTCCCCTTGTATCTCAGCAAAACACTGAAGTTTCATGCTGCTGTTGCTGATGTTGACATGCACAGTCAATACTCAGTCTGTTGAAAAGCTGCTGGAATTACTTTGAATTGATATCATTGAGCAGCTGATCTTCAGTTTACCTTCTTGATATTCGATCTGTTTCTAGGCTAAGTGGTTCAGAGAAATCAGAACTGCTGCTTCTCAGAGGACAAAGGTTAGCACAAAGGTACCAATTCCATTCCCTGTTCTCTGTTATGATCCATACATTTCTTTTGTTTAAAGGTTACCTAACATCTACCACTGTGCAGGATCTGGAAGAAGCAGTTGCTTTTGTGGCCAGGTGAAGTAGTTTGTGCTCCAGACTCTATTTGCTTGCTCCATTCAAGCCCATATGGTGAGATGACTGGCAGAGCTAGAGTCCTGTCTGTTCATATTACTGAAATGTCATCTCTGCCTTGCAGCTTTCATTTCTGGGTGAAGCCTGGGTTATTGATTTTGCGGCGTTGGAATTGCCCGCATATGTTTGGAGACATAACTGGGACTTTATTATTACTGTGGTGCCTCCTCATTTCTGCTAATGATCCCTGTAATGATGAAAAGAAGAAAGCTTTCTCTCTTCTGAGAGTCTTCAAAGATGGGACACCAGACTGCATATTAGCAACTGTACCTCCTTCGGTTTAAAGGAGGATTGCAGTAAGCAGGTTTTGCAAACTACAAGTAAAGAAAAAAGGATTTTTACCTGCAGAAATGTGTATTGGAATGCACAGTGTTCCTTACAGGTAAGTTGTGAGACATGTATATTGTGTTTTTGAGAGAAGCCTCTCTGTTGCCCTGAATTTCTCAAAGCCAAGCTGGTTACGTTGTTCTTTCAGTCTTCAGTGGCTTTGATTTCTAGTTACTAAAAACTGATACATTATAAAGGAATCACATTTATTCTTAAATCTGACGTGAAGCATTTCAAGCTAAAGATTTGTATTTATTCTTTCACATTTATAATTAAAGAGGATTCTTTCCAGCTCTAGGAACTTGTAAAAATTAAAACATACTTGATAAAAGGAAGAAAGGTTTTAAATGGATGAAATGCCTCAACATGTCAACATTCTCTCTCTGTCGCTCCAGAAAGTTGTTGCCCATTGTACTCACTCTGAAGAGCATTGCAGATATTTCCTATAACTCTTTTATTTAAGCCTGGGTTCATTTTGAAGTAGTACCAAGAAGTTGACTGAATAGAGGCAAAGCAAGGATTTAATGAATAGCGTAGTGCAGTAGAGGTCAAACTTTATGCAATCTTACTTCCTTTTGCCCCTCAAATATGTGTGTAAATATATGTATACCTCACGCTCCTTCCCACTGGCTTGTCCAGAAGTCCTTGTATCCCAACCTCCAACTTCCTTATCCTGGATTGCAGCAGTTCATGTTTCTTTCCTCTCTCCCACATCCTCAGTAATGTTTCAACACAAGCCCTGCTTAAAGCCAGCTCTCTTCCTTGTCCTTGATTCTTATTGCTTCAAAATAACAGTAAACTTTTGATATGAAGGAGAAAATTTCAGGAGGGAGAGAGGTAGATACATCAGAGAAGAACAGGAGAGAAGATGCAAAGGTTGAATTACATTTTACTGGGAAGTTTCCCAGCATAATCAGCCTGAGGAGCTACTCCCTAAAGGTATAACTACAAAGTAAAACGTAGGTGTGACTGTAGCATGCTAGGAATAAAATGAATATACATATATCTCTCTGGCTACATGTGCAACAACACAGGGGCTAATAATTAAAAATCAAACTCTCTGGGGTTGAGAGTACTTGGTTGCCAATCTGTCACTTCATTTCCGTTGCTGTATTATGGTGCTTATTGAAGCTAGCACAGAGATGCCTATGCACATTTCATTCTCTGATGTAAACTGCAAAGCTGGAAATCTTGGCTGAACTTCTTGCTGCCAAATTAATAGTAAAGGAAGTGATATTCAAGTAGTTCAGCTGTTTGCCTTTTCTGTCCTGTAAATGTGAATTTACCTTTACTGAGACTATAATCCTAGAGAATCTGATAGGAGGAAATCTTTGTCTGCCTGACTCTACCGTTTTTTTTTTGGAAATGCTCAATTTTAATCTACTACTATGCTGCACACTATGGAAAATCCTCCTCTAAGAACAATTTGCCTTACACAGATGAACTCTGGATAGTGCACAAAAGTGCATTCCTAATCACATGACATATATTTGGAAACCTTCTTATCTTACAAATTACAGTTCAATCATAAACAGGTTTGGAGACATGGTGGTGGTATGCCCTGCTTCTCTTGTGTGTGAGCCATCAACTACAAGAGTGGAGGGCAAGTTATTTTCTTCTGATAGAAAAGTTTGCTACCATTTTGAAATTTCCTCTTTAGTATTTTGAGAATTTCTGAGCAGCATTTGAATTGTTTGTTTTACCTCAAGGTATTTTTGAGCCTTTTTGGATATTGAAGACCTGTTGTTGGCATAATTCATGCAATTAAAAGTAAAACATTACAATTAAAGCCAGTTAGGCAGAAATCATCTTAAAGTTCAAAACCAATGCTTAGTTTACCAAATTAAACTGTAGAATATTGCATCTGTGAAGATAAGTTGGATTGCCTTATTTTTGAACAAGATACAGTTTCTACAAAATACTTTTCTTATAGTTTACAATTCTTATTTTTAATCTTTCCCCAAGAGACTGGTTTGAAGTTTATTGTACCGTATTTCTAGTGCACTCATTATTTCACATCTATTTAATTTCTTCCTCTTATCCTTTTTTGTTTTAATACTTCCCACAAAGATTTATTCAGGTTAGAAAACATTATATTTTGACTTTTTTTTTCGTACTGCTGCCTCAAATGTGTCTTCATATCCTTTCACCTCTTCATTAATTGTTTTATTTTCACCCATTTAAAGCTATTTCTATGAGAAGTTTGGAGGATTAAGTTTTATTAATAACAAAAAAAAATCAAGTCTCAACTTCAGACTGTAACTGTGTGTGTATGTATAACAAGTTTGAGAATATGCTCAGATTTCCTACCCTGTTTTATCTTTTAAAGGAGAAAACTTGAGCTTGCATTTCTGTCAAGTGTCTTGATCTAGAATGTTTATTTGGGATCACATTTACTGCAAATATTAACACTTTAAAATTATGTGCAATTACTCAATTCAGTGCTTTAAATTTTATTGATGTCTATAGTCCTTACATAGAAAAAGACCCCTTTAAAAGTATTTTTCAGTTGAAATTGAAATATCTTGTAAAGGTAGCTGGAAATATTTTCCATTGCACTGTCAGATCATGGTACTCCTACCTGGACACCAGTGCATGAACAGCAGCAACATCACTTGAAATAACTTCATGCAAAACCATCTGAATAAATGCTAGAACAAAGGTATGCTACCTGTGTTCTAAATTCATACTTGTTTTAAAATGCTACCTATCTTTGTAACTCAGAGATGGAAGAAAATAGTCCAGATAATTTACTAGGCATTTTTTTAAAGATCCCTAAGAAATTATGGGCTATGCTTTGGTCTCAGTAGCAAGGGTGTAAACTGGTTATGGTGAAGCACATCAGAGTCTTCTAAGGCATATTTCTCTTTTATTATAATGGAAAGACATTCCATTTATAAAACATCACCATTAGTGCATATTTTAAAGATTTTAGCCCCAATACTTACTGTTAGTTTCCTAATTGTGCTTAAGCAAATAAAATGATTACTTAATATCTAATTTTACAGCTAAATAAGCAATACTTTTGCATTTACTTTCCTGTTAGGAGCTATAATGTGGCTGTAGCATACTCTGTACTCTACCTCTGATTTATTAAACACGGATGATGCCTTTTTGACAATCCTTTTTGGACCCATGTTGTGATTGTAAGTGCTAGTAGGTTGCAGGACACTTTTGTGGCTATACTCTGCAAACCAGGACTGCTTTTTACAAATGCATTAAACATTAATACAGACAAATGTGAAGTTTTAGAGTGCAGAAGCTTTATTTGCTTGGACATGTATTTATTTTTTATTAAATTTTTTTACCATAACACACATTTTTCTTTAGAATTTGAACTCTAAAAATGTTTCCTTGGACTTAGTAAATGTTATTTCATTTAAGACCAAGGGAACAAACAAAACTCACTCAAATTTACATTTCAGAGAAATCTCATAAGTAATACATGAACTGTGTTTCAGAAATGACTTGCAGAGGGCCTTAAGTACCTTGTAGCTCTTATCACCTTTCATAAAGAAACTGCAGAGAAGATAAATTTTTCTTTTCCAAACCACAGAAAATCTGGAAGAATGGTGATGGAGGCAATCACTGATCAAAAAAAAAAAGTCCCAAATGCTGATTTTTAAGTTAGTTAGTTAATTGATTTAGTTAGTTGATTTAGTTAGTTGCTGCTAACTATGGCACATCACATTCTCGATGCACGATGTGCGGAAGTCACCGTGAAGACTTTTCAGTAAGAGTTTAATATGAATGGATAAATCCACTACCAAGAAACCAGCTAATGGAAACAACCACACCAGCTCAGAGCCCTTATGGAAGCTTCTTTCTAAAGCTCCTCAGGTATTTTTCTTTGCTCTGTGAGGATTTGGGATTCTGACTCCAGTTTTAAAATGATTGTCTCATCTGATATGAAAATGGTGTTTCCTGTAAGCCTACAATAATCCACTGTCACTGTCTGTCTATTGCTATCTGAAAGCATGTCCTGCTTTTATAATAAATAAATCCTTTCCATCGTCTACTACTACACATCCTTTTGCATGTTAACATAATAGTATGTATTATGGTTGACCTTTATTATGCTGTATAATCCTACTGAACAGGATCTTAAGTAACTTCAATACTTTTCATTCAAATATAACTCCTCTCTTGTACAACATGTGGTAGGTTGCCAGTATAAGTTCTTGTGTGGATAAATCTACTGCAAGATTATAAAAACCTAGAAGAAATGCCAATGAACTATGTGTGTCTATAGATGCAATAAGTAAAGGAGAGAAATTAAAGATTTCAATGACAACTCTAAGCAGCTACTATTGACATTAGAAATTCAAGGATTAAAATAATATCTCCATTGAAATGCTAACAAGTATGATGATTTAGACAGTGTACCCTGTTTCTAATTATTATGTATAACTTGCATATAACATAAGTAGTTGTAACCTTTGTGTGAAGAGCAAAGTCAGGAAATGTTAATCCATGGGGAAACTATCACTTCTCTCCAACTTCCATACAGAAGCTCTAGCTCAAATGCTTGCTCTTATTCTCCAGTCCTGAGGGAAAAAACATCCTCTTTGCAGTTAAATATTCTTTTTTGTGCTGTGTGTGCATTAGTCAAATTGATTTTCATGAGAGTTCTCCAGGCTGAGTTGTATAACACTATCATTCAGTGCATCTGCAAAGAGAGCTGTAAGAGAGAAAAAAGAGAAATGTTAGGAAAAAAAAAAGGCTCACTGAAAACCTGGAAGCAGCAACTTAATCAAAGCTGGCAAGACTTGAGACTGGAGAGCCAATATACAGCTTGTCTGTAAAGTAAGTGTCTGGTGGGAAGGCCAGATTTTGAATTTATACTTCACTTGGAGACTCTCTCTTCCTTCTCCCCTACAGATGGGCTAGTCACCTGGCTGAGGATGCTGCTGGGCTCAGGGCCACTTGGTAGGCAGGCAAGGACTGCTAGAGAAGGGTGTGGTATCTGCATCACCAAAGTTTTCTTAAGCCCTCTTTTGGCAAAGATCTGTCTAGAATGCTTATGCACAGGTCCTGCCTTCCCAAGGTCTATTCTGGTTACCTTTTGAATGACTGTGGCAATCATTCCTTGACACTTTTGTAAAATGTAATATATGCAGTAGTTTCATCTGAAGAAAAACAAATGCTGTCATATTATTGAAGGGCTAGAAACTATTAAGGAGAGAAATAACATATGACATCACATAGTGAAAGCAAATTCTTTCAGAGAATAGACATAATTATTTGATAGTCTGATCATGATCCTCAAAGCTGTTGTGCTTTACTTGCCCACAGTTTCATGATTACTTCACTAAATGAATATCTGGTTTTATTTGAAAGGATTTAGTGAGCTTCAAGGAAGTGACTACTTCTTGCCCTGGTTTTCATATTTCTGCTCAAGAACTTGTGATTCTTTTTTCATGCGCATCAATACATATTGTTGGGAACACCAGTTTTTTGCAGTTGAATAATTTCTTCTTCTCACTTGGATCCATCCTAACGACTCCTGTTTTAAGTATTGCACTGCTTTGGACTTTCAGTCATTCTTCTCCAACAAAAGCAAAATGTTTAAGAATTAAATACTTACATTTTGAAATTTTTATGTTCTTTACTGGTCTCTTCTGTGTATTTCATATATTTTACGCATACACTCTTCAGTGCATGGTCTGTCTGCAGTTGCAGAATGCAGAGGTCTTTTCAACAGTAAACAGCTACAAAGTGTCCTCACAGTTAAAGCCTACGATGTTTACCAAACATTTTTATTTCTGAGCCATTTCCAGTGTTTATCTTTCAAATTCTGCTCCAAACTTCATTGTAAACCTAATAATGACGACACAAATATTTTTAGATGATGGGAAAATACTAAGATACTTGTTAACTTTTTAGGCAAAAAAAAATGAAGCTTCACAGAGGTAATTTGGTCTTCTGAAAATAAAATATAAGGTAGTTCTGAAATCTTAGTTTCAAATTTTTGTGGGTTATCTCCTCTCCTCTCATTTCCCATTTTCAGGCTATTCTACGGAACTTCATGGTTATTCTTCTAAGAAAAAAATATATTGAGTTTGGGCTCAGATCACTCCTAGAGTTTTATGGAATAAAGGATAGTTTACATTTCCTTAGAACAGCTTATGACAATAACCTAGGCCTTAGCAATAAGCCTCATTTATATTCAAGAAGGTAAAACATAAACAGCAGCAACAACATAGAAAAATCAATGGAAATAAAAGTGAATATCAAAGCTTCACAATACAGGTGCAAACATAAAGAACTGTGTCTTCACCGTATTAGTTATGATCTGAACAAATAAAAGGCCTCTTGAGACCTAACCTCAAAAAATACAGGCACTAGAAAAAGGAGGAGAAGGCTTTGATCCCTACACTGCTGGTTGGGGTTTGAGCTGGACACGATGGCTACCAGGGTGAGCTAAATCTGTAGTATGGAAATGCTGAGCTCTAGGGAGAAGGAAGTATGTTTGAGAAGAAACTCTTATGGCTCAGACTACATTACAGTGTATCCTGTATTTTAAAAACATATCAGTTACTCATGGACTGAATCTGTAGCTGTACCAACAAAATCAATGCTGTGTTCTCAAAGAGAACAGAATGAAAATTAGGTCTTTACAAGGCAGAAAAATAAACACACATTAAAGAAATTCAGGATCCTGGCATTTTTTTATCAGTTTTTATTCCTAGCAGTTATTTTCATTCTTCATAAACAGTTTTTGAATTTGTATTTCAATTGTTCATAATTTTTTTCCACTTGATGCCTTCAGATCAGGCTGAAGTTTATAAATATTTTTTTCCTTACCATTTCATTATTGAAGCTGTTTAAATTAGATTGAACACTCAAAAAGTACGTTTTACATATATACATACACACACAATCTCAAAACATGAAGATGGCTGTCTCCTTAAAAAAAAATTGCTTCTGGGGTGGACTTGACTGTTAAATTTCAGCTTGTAATAAATTTTTACAGTCAAGTTATAAACCTCTGGGAAATGGTGGGGTGGCTTATCACAGAAATGTTAATACCACCCGAACTCCAGCAGTGATGTTGTAATATATACATCATTAAGTTTCTATTCTCACGGAACACTTGGTGTACAGAATATTTACATTTATAGTACTATAGTGTATCTTACAGTATCCCTCCAGGTAACAGCAAAATGATAGTTTCATGAGGAAAATTATGTGACATTATTTTAATATACCCATGCTGATTTAAGCTCAAAGCAGCTCAGGAGCAGGATTGTCATAATGCTTCCCTATATTAGCCTAGAAAGCATTCTGCCCCTTTTAACTGTTAGTTTAGTAGTTGCTCAGAGAATGGCAAGAATTCAGAAGACTTTTTATCCCTCTGGCTTCTACAGTAATTATAGTAGAAATGGGGTTTTCTTAAATAAATCTAATATTCAGACTTGCTTTGTAGGAGATTTAAATAGAAAATAGTGGGGTTTTTCAATGTGCTTTTGCTATTTGTTTGTATATGACTGATTTACCTATGTAGGTGTGCCTGAACAGAGTAGAAGCAAATTTTATGTGAGTTACCAAATGTCTTTTGGATATCTGGAGTGTAGAGATTAATTTTGGGTCTGATTTTCAAGGGTTTGTGCCAGGACTTAACCTATGTGACTACACAAGAGGATGTGTGTGTATGTGCTGTTTACATGATGCAGGTTGACTAAACAGACAAACTGGAGTTATTCATAATGACTACCCATGTCGCTAAGTAAACGCTATATAGCTGTACCTTAGGTACAAATGTTCTCAAATAAAGTACTTCTACCAAGGTGTAATGGCTCAAACAAGCGTCCCATGTCAACTAAAAAGCATCTTTTGTCCTTGGAGGGCATGTAGAAAGGCAACTACAGGTTGCCTCTAATGGTGAAGAAAGGGCCATGGTGAATCTTTTCCTCTGAAAATGCATTTGGACTAAGATTTTTTTCTGAGAATATATCTGAAAAGTTATTCTGTAGCATTCCACTGCAATGCTAATTTACTGGAGTTATGCCTGTATCCCTGCAGAGCTTTGTTTGATCCAAAACACACAGCAGCTACCAAGTACTCTTCTGTAGAGTGCATGCAGCTATAAGAGAATGACATTTGAGTTAATTAATCTGTGAAAATACTGTTGGAGAGAAAGAGACTAATGTTGAGGACTTGACAGATTCTACTTGCTTTCTGAAAATACTCTTATTACAAAAGATTCCAGCAAAAGGCATCAATACCAGCAAATCACCTTGCTAATCTATTCTGTTTTGTTTCTCTGCATTCGAAGAGCAATCAGATATTTTCTGTTTGAATGACTCATTTTAAATTAAGGACAACAAAATAAGAGTAAAAACAAAACTCCATCAGAGAGAAAAAGTGCATTTGTTTTACTTCACAGCCTTCTCTGAAATGAAATTAAAATGGCTGCTGGTCTCTATAGACTACCCCAGCTTTTTTGAATCTTAGCTCACAGCAACAGTCACAGAGCACATAGGTATCTCATTGCAGTTATGTTTACAGTTGTGTATAGATGTTTTCTGCTTTAATGAGATTCTCTGCAAGTATTGTCATCCATGACTTCATCCTTTCAAGGTATTGAACCCTGAGAATGTTTCCTTTTCCTTAATATTATCCAGTGAGGGGATTGTCAGAGAGTAGACAAGTAGAGTCCTACAGAGAGGATGTAGGAGTACCTATAAGAAGAGCATGAGTAGCATTTCATTTTAAAGGATGTTAGGCTGTTACTGCTATAGGATGTGGAGCTGCACCTAAGTGTGTGGGAACTGTGTTTGGTGGGGCTGGGTAGATTATAGTCACCAGAAAAATCTCAGGCCTCAGATCTTGCTCTTAGATATGGAGATTGTCTGCCAGCTGTCAAAAATGACTGAAGTATCAAAACAAAAACAGCTGAACTGAGAAATTGTTCTAATATTATTGCTCAGTTACTTATTGTGATTAAGCTTTGTCATTTAGAAATACAGAATAAAAAGGCACATCTTCCCACCGATATACAAATTTAAGCTGCATGATCCTCTGTGACTAGTACCTTATACCATCAATTTCGTAGTCTAACTCAATTAGAAACACTAATCTGGTAAACGCTTGTCACTTTAAGAATTTTCAAAAAATGTTTGATTTCTGTAATCTCAAGGGCAGAAGAGTATCAGGTCCATAACAGGAAAAAAAGTGTTAAAATTCTGTTGAACTTCAAGAAATTATCTATGATAGAGAAACTTGCTGAGCAAATTGATACAGTGGATGTGAAGGTATCTGTAAACACAGTCCATGTCATGTATTTTAACTTATTTTTATGCTGCTGAATGTGTACACTTGCAATGTGTCCTGGGCACACACAGAGGCTGTCTTTCAATCTTACGTTGGAAGAAAGGAAGACCTGATCTTGGGCAGGGAAGAAGCGTGACACGCTGTCCTGGGTTCAGCAGTAGCAGTCTTTCTTAGTAGCTGGTGCAGTGCTGTGGGTTTGACTCTCAGTCTGAGAACAGCGCTGATAACACCGATGTTTTTAGTTGTTGCCCAGTAATGTTTACTCTGACCAAGGACTTTCTGAGTCTCATGCTCTGCCAGGGAGGAGGGGAAGCCGGGAGGAAGCAG
>JANHGB010062979.1:0-10648 GCA_026283785.1 Coracopsis vasa
TCTTTCTTTCTTTCTTTCTTTCTTTCTTTCTTTCTTTCTTTCTTTCTTTCTTTCTTTCTTTCTTTCTTTCTTTTTTTCTTTCTTTCTTTCTTTCTTTCTTTCTCTTTCTTTCTTTCTTTCTTTCTTTTTCTTTCTTTCTTTCTCTTTCTTTCTTTCTTTCCTTCTTTTTTTCTTTCTTTCTTTCTCTTTCTTTCCTTCTTTCTTTCTTTCTTTCTTTCTTTCTTTCTTTCTTTCTTTCTTTCTTTCTTTCTTTTACATCAGATAGTGTTGGGAACTTGTGCTAGTGAGCTAATAGCACCAGCTCAAGTCTTTCTTATGATAATATTTGATATCTGTGGAAAAATTGAAAGGATGGCTGAAGCTGTCAAAAAATTCTAAGAAGTAAGGATAATGAAGCTGCCTATTTCACAGTGAGCATGTTCAGAATTAACTGAGGCTGTTGAACCCTGCTGTTGAAATTGCTGAAATATGGAACTGACTTAAACTCACAAGTGAAGTCCAGAAAGTGTTGCAAAGAAGAAATATTTCTGTCCCAAGTTTCCAATGGTTAGGAATAAATGCTGTAAAGATTATCTGAAATTAATAGAAGAATGAATATTTCATAATTTCCATCCATGCAAAGTGTTCTGACTTCTAGGTAGAAATCATGGTTGATCAGAATTATGCCTTTGAACCCAAATTCTCAGTTGTCCCCCCAGCAAGCCTCCTGCATGCTTACTGTGTGGATATACTTACAGTAGAGGAAATATCCACTATTTTACTCTACAAATGTGCTCCCAGTGCATCTCATTGTTTGCTAATAGACATAAAGCACTAACTTCCATGAAGACAAAGTCAGCAATTCTTATTAGCCACTTCAAGGAACAGCTAGAGGGAAAAAGTTGTGGCTCTAGATGTCATCTGTCCTGTGGGTACTGAATAGAAAGGTGACATTATTGTTTAGGTGTTCAGACAACCAGAATGCACCTGGGATTATACAATCACTCACTTAGGTACATAAAGAGTCCTAAGAAGAGGAATGCATAAAAGGCCCAACAGGGTTCTTTTATATACCTTAAAGCAAGTTCCTCATTAAATGTATCACTGAACTGAGGTCCACAATATGTTTCATGATTGTTTTTAAAAGAATTTGTTTTCATACTCCTCCCTCTGCAAACATCTAAAGTATTTAGGGTATCTTCTGATCCTCTCCTTAAAGGCAGTGTGGTTCCACACCATCCTTTCTGTTGGGGCTAGTTACATATCACCTCTTTGCCCACAGTGTGTGAGATAGTCCAGGTTTGTGATACATAGGAGAAATGGGCAGCTTAGAAGTCCATGTACTGATGTAGAAATCCGGTAATGTCAAGATCTTGCATATATCATTGCTGGAAAAATTGAAGCTATGAATTATTCTTTTATATTTTTAATATGTTTGCAATCAAGAAAAATGTTGCATTGTGATAACACATGATACTGTAAAAGGAAGCTTCAACTTGTCAGGAGGACAAGAAAGTCTTCTTAATGTAAAATTAGAAAAAATACTCTGTATTTAAATCAACCAGCTACATAATATATTAACTTCTGCTATAAAAACTTGATAAAAAGTAAAGGTAGATATGTTTCCAGTTAAAAGCTTTATCAAAAGCCCTAGGGCTTTCTGTGAAAACAGAATCCCAAAGAAATTGCATTAAACTTTTGTTAAAGAATAAAATACAGTACAAATGCACAAATCACCTTGCTAGTCCAAGCTGAAGTTTTAACTACTAGTAGAAGCCCCTTCAGGTCTGAATAGATGATACGTTTCCTGAAAGATAGTTTTTGGTTTTGACATTTGAAAGCTACAGTAAACCAGCTATTTCTAAAGAAAATCTCTGAAGATATGAAGAAAGATACTCCTAAGTTAAATGCTCAAAAGTGTTTATTTCAGTTTTATGTTCCTGCAAGTGAACATGAGTAAAGATACCCAAACTACTTAGTTTTATGGACATACCATTAATATGCTAATAAAGCATAACAATGTATGCATGTGAAATAATGGCAGCCTTAGTTTGTTTTGAAGTGGATAGGCTTCCTTTCATTCTCACTGTTACACATGATGCAAATAAATAGTTTTAAAATGGGAGGAAATCTCAAATCAAGTATCATTGCAAATTAGAATACAAATATTTTCAAATTATGGCTGAGAAGATGATTTACAGGGTCAAACTTGAGTTCCAGAGTCTGATTCTCCCCCAGCAACATTAACACCCTTACTATTATTTCTGAGAGAAGCATATTTGTTTATTAGTAGTTTGTAGATGCTATTAATTGTAAATCAAAAGTCCAAACACAACCTGTAACTGAATTTTGTGCCTCAAACCCATGCCAGCTACAATAGTTTAATTACATGATTTCATATGGATTTGCGCTTATACTAAGCATATGCACTCTTTCATCTTCAGTTCACTTGTTTCACAGGCATTAATGCAATTGGTGAAATCCTCATACTTGGGTTCTGCACTGATAGAAGTAATAGACTAGTAACCCTTCTTAACATTAGTCATTTCTATGAGCTAATGATCTGTTTCCTTGGAGGAAATCATCTTTTGCAAAGTTCTGTCATGGTCTTGAACGATTGCAGCTTCAGATCAGGCTGTTAAACACTAATGGATTTGCCAATTGCTACACTATTTTTTTTAAATTGCTTCTATAACCCCTTTGCCTTTCCTTCATCCTGGATCTTCCTAACAAACTGTTACAGAAGGTGAGTAATTTTTAAAATATAGCAGTAAACAGTGAAACAGCAACATTTTCTGTTTGCAGTATCGCCCTTCAGGTTGCTTCTCTCTCCAGTCAGGATAAGTTGGATTAGCCACAGTTTAATTACAGAATAATGGAAAGTGTTCAGTTCCTTTGGTAGTGGGGTGTTGGTTTGACTCCATTATCTCTGTATTGCTTTGGTTTTTCCTTTTGAATTTGGCAAAGATTTTGTAGAAAGGAAAACTAATAATCACATTTATTATTTGTGCCAAGAATTTGATTCTAAAAGTTCAAAATTTAGACTCTTCGTGTATAAAAATAGCTATCAGAAGTCAAAATGCATGGAATATAAACCAGCTCCATGCCACTTCAATGCTCTGTTATTCAGTGGTGTAAATCTGGGATGAGATTCCAGCCCTAGTATTGAATTTACAGGATTTTTTCAGAAAAACATTATTTCTTTCTTTCTGCATGAGCATATTTGTCAGTTTATGTATTTAAGTAGTTTCCATTCTATAACTGGTCTGCTGGCAGACTTGTAAATACAATAAGAAGAAGAAAAGAAGAAGAAAACAAATGTCTAAGCAAGCTTCATGTTAAGGTATTTTCTTGTTTGCTTTAAGCTGTAATTGTTATACAAATACAGGTAGCTGAAACTTAAGCACAGTCCATGGGATGTTTGTTATCACTTCTGGTAAAATACAGTCAGAACATCTGTCTGACCTTCCCTCTGTTGACTCATGATCCATTCTAGAAATTAAATATTGTAGAGTAGGGTTTGTCTGGTGATTTTCTATAGCATACAGGCTCCTTTTTTGGGGATCTACTGCTCAGCTTGGTTCTTTGTCTTCATTAGTCTTATTATATTATGTGTTTTTTCCTGATCTTTTATTTTCATCCTGTTGGGACTCAATAAGTGGAAGGTGTTCTGAAATATTACATATACTCGCTATATTTGAGCTGCTTAACTTTATTGACATGCTTTAAACCAAGCAATACAGAGACTGAGAAGAGTGTGTGTAAAGGGATCATTTTATGGAAGATTGCACTGCCTGTAATGCGGTGCTGGATTTCTTTAGCAATGGTTATCACAAGTTTTCAGGCAAGTCTAAATGGATCTCAAGAGTCTCAGGTTGTCTGAGGGTTTATGCCACAGACCTAATATTAAACTTGTGTTTCCTATGGATTTTGCTGGAGCTCTGATTAAAAAAAAAAAAAAAGTCAGTAATCATGCAGTTCGTCAATGTTGCCAAGAAAATATAAATCTGTGGAAAAAACATCTATAGTGGATAACGCATATTGATCAGAGTGAACAAAAAATAATACTTTTTTCCTCACCATTAGACAAATGGAATTCTGAACAACCATAAAACCTAAGAGCTTTGCATAAACACTCCAGTATGATAGCTCACACCATTTCATGTGAGATATAAAACTGGATTTTTTGAGCATTTACATGCAGAGACAGTGAATCAGTTCTATTACACTAAAACATCACCTTTTTATTCTTTCGCTGCATACACTACTGCACTACTGCATACAGAACAAAAAATGTATCTTCCTCCCATCTCACAGAATTTCTGTACGAAAGTACAAGCCAACACATTAATTATAAACTTATAAAATTGAAATTAATCTTTTTTTTTCTGATATAGCTTCTCTATTTTATTGCCACAAGTTGCCATAAATTGCTCATTAAACTTCAAGCAAAGCAATGTAATGCTTGCTACCATTTATAGGCAATGCTCTCCAAAGTATAATTAGAGGGAGTATTATGACACAGAACAATGGAGACAATTATTTCTGAAGTTTATTAATGCTAATTAGCATATGGCATCTAAGACAGCTGCTGATACTTCATTGCTGAATACTGAGGGACTAATTAGTATTTGATGTTAATTAGCTGCTTCTGCATGTGCATTGTCCTTAGATGCATATGCACTGTCACCACTGGGCTATTAAAAATCTGGCCTAAGTCTTTTTGCAGTGGCAGGATATGGCATTTAGGTGATTTTGCAGACTGTACAATACAGGTCTCTAATATGCCCTTACTAGCCACTATATGAGTTTTAACAAGGCAAACTCACAAATTCTCATTGCAGTAGAGCACAAAATTTATTTTTGACGTAGCTGAATAATGTACAAATTGTTTAAAATGGCAATTTCTTGATTTTTATTAATAGAAATCATAGCCTGAGATTATAAAATCACATATAATAAACTGAGGAAGAGGGCAAACAACAGAATTTCACAGGCTTGCACAATGCTATCTGCTGTTTAATTTCTTTCACTCTGAGTATAGACAATCTGCTCTTTGGGTTTGGGTCTGTCTTTTTTTGTTGTTTTGTTTTGGTTTGTTTGTTTGTTTGTTTGTTTGTTTTCCTGCAGAGATCCCTGTCATCCCTGTATTATCATGTCTGTTTTAGAAACCATTTCTGGAAGTTGGAATGCCTTTTTAAAAAAAGAAAACAATCAAGTTGTCTTTTCTCTATCTATCTAGCAAGCAGAAAATAAGCATATTTTTCTTTGCTAATAGATTACTGTTGCTTTACACATGAGATTATTATTTAAGATCAGATTTTTTTCTAGGGCATACTAGCATTGCAGTGAGAATTTTCTGTGCCAATCATTAAACATGTTTTTCAGTAGTTAATAAGAATTGGATTTATTGTGGCCATATTCCTATATAGCTAGAGAATGCTCATTTCCTTAAACAGTAGGAAAATGGAATAAAAGATTAGATCACAGAAGAGAAAAAACAAGCCAAGAAAATTGAAGTTTGCTAGTTAACTCTTGTGAGTGTGTCAAGGTTGCCATTTATTTAATCGTGGCAGCAAGCCTCTTTACTGAAACCTGAAACAGAAAGGAGAGGTAACAAAATACAGGAGCTAGGAAACTGAGTGCCTATTGTATAAGATGATTAAAAAAGTGAAAGTAATAAGAAAAAACCCTAAACCAAAAGGTGATAGCATAAGACATCAGCTCAAATGTAAGAAAGATGTGAGGGGGATTCTTGGTGCTGAGTAGTGGAGAGTTTGAAAATGCTGAAAATTGAAACTTACTGTAATCCTCAACTTGGTCTTGAGCTAGGTCTATTTCCCCACCCAGTTTCTAGTTCTAGATGAAGGCTTTCGATTTATGAAATTATTTTAACACTACAGTTTCCTTGACAGATGTGAAATGAGTCTTTAAATGATTTAACTTTGTAGGCAGAAGTGCTGCAACAGCAGCAAACTCCTTGGTTATGCAGGGATAGTTAAATATTAGCTCATTACACAGAAAGAATCTCTTTTAAACAGATTGGATCTAAAGAAGCCTGGTTAAGAAGGTGTATATTAAATACTGATGAGCTCTGTACTTTGTGTAAAATTCAAAGAATCTGAAATGAAAAAGGATGAAAAAGGGTTAAATTTTAGGAGATTTCTGATCCATGACTGAAAACTCAGTTTTGCTGCTTACAGCAGATAACCATGTCTTTCATAAAAGATGAGGTTTTGACTGAAATTCAAAAGAAATAACATAGTGTCCAAGGAGAAGCTTAGTTAGGATGGATGACTCTATTGACATGACTGGAAAAAGCAAAACATCAACAGCAGTAAAAAGGGACATCTTCCAAAATGACTAGTGAAATTGAAATTGAAAATCTGACAAAAATAACATAGGGAATAAATATAATGGAAAAAACATAACAGACTAAGAAATGCAGTAGATTAGCTCTGCATCTAAACAGTACAGTTAAAAAGGACTTAGTATTTGGCTCTTCATGTATTCTTATACAAATTCCTCCCAGGAAAAATAGACAGTAATATAAGAGAAGTGGTCTGTTATTCAAAAGCAAAAGTAGCATATTTGTTTTCAGTTGGACTCTGGTGTATACAATAATATGTTGCCATAAACAGTAATAACTACTCTGAAAGCATTTAAGGGATAACATTTAGGGGCTTTTATGAGGTAAGCATATCTCCACAGAAAGGTAACTAGGCAGATAAATAGCAAATGGTAAAGGATGAAATTCATAACACCATCAGGTAAAAGAGCCATGTTTATTAGATAATCATATCATACTTTAATGAAAAGTTGGGCTTACTATACAAGCAAAAGACTAGACTAATACAGAAATACCCTCCATGGATCAGAGCAAGCTCTCAATGGCCATTGGAACAAAGCTGTGATATCCATACTGTCCCAGTTCAAATTGCTTAACTTTACTGACATGCTTTTAACCAGACATTTCTAAGGTCATTCTTACCTGAGAAAGCAAGTTGCTCTTTGATTCACTCATTAGATGGATAAAACCATTAGGAATACATTAATTGATTACAAAAGGGAGAAGATGGTAATTATTCCTTATGTATGGTTTGAAGAGAGTTAAAGGTAAAGGGAATATTTTCTTATGGATAATGTGGAGATACAAGAGTTCTCAAGTAGGAAAGTGACACCTGTGTTTCTTTTCTCAGTTCTTCATGGAAAAGGAAAATAATCAGACTTATGTCAAAAAAACCCAGGATACTTGTCTTTCTTTCTAAATTTTCAAGTCATCCTCCTCACTTTTTTAGGATCCCACAGATGTCTTCTGATATCTTTGGGCTTTTCAGCCTAGAAAAAAGGTGACTAAAGAAGGATATGATAGAAATTACATGACAAAATTATGAAAACAACGGAGAAGGTGAGTAGTGATCAATTCAATGTCTTATTGACCTAAAATTTGGCTAGTGAATAAAACTGGAGAGAGATGAGATTGGATTCTTTATGCAAAGTGTAAACAATGAAACAAAGATATACAAAATTATATATAATCTTTTGTAAATAAGTAAAATAAGTTCTGCTTTGTGGTTAAATAATGTTGAGCTTGGTAGCTTTGCAACTATAGCAACGGTTAAGAGCTTTGTGGTAGATGAAAGTGAAGAAGTATCTTAGGTAAAGGTTTTACAACAACCACCTAGAACCGAACTAGTGTTTGCTGGCATGACAAGGGGACTTTCCAAACCTGAAGTTCAGCCAAAGGAAGAAGTGAGGAAGAAGAAGATGAGGAAGAAACGACCACCAGGGGTCCCAAAGACCACCACCACATTATTGTGCGCATGTGGGAGGTATTTCCCCAGAAGAATGGTGTCATGTATAAGTAGCTTTGTGAATATGCATATATGTAATGAATATGTATGTTTGATGCCTATATAATCATGGCTTGTTTGGTGCTAGAGCAAGACACACTCGGAGGAGCTATTCCCCGTGTCTCCTGGCCCCACAATAGAGAATACCTGCTTGTCAACTTAAACTTTGTTAGAATTTTTCTATGAGTCAACAAATAAATTAGATGGTATGGTCATTCAAAGTAATACAAAGGAATAGTTGTCTACTGCTTTCCCCAAAGTGTTAACCCTGTTGTAACCTTAATCTGTCAAGCCAAAGTGCTTAATGACCATGGGATAACAAGTTAAAAATTGCAAGCAATTTTTGCTTTTTGAGAATGTTTATTTTGTTTTATTCTTGAAACTTGATTTATAGTTAAATATGTTAATTTTTATTATAATATTGTTATTACTAGTGTTCAGTCAAGCCTCACAAAAGTGTCAAGTATTTGACAAACTGTCTTTGTTGATCTAATGTAACTGATCTCATTTTTGAGTAACACAAATCAGCAAATTGAACTTCCCCTCAAAAGCATTAGAATATTTGGTTTGAGTATTTAATAACTGTTTACCCATTGCCTTGTTCTCATATTTCAAATATTTGCCAAAAACTAATCCTAACATCCTAAAACTGCCCGTAAACTGTATTGCTTATTTCTGTACTCTGTAGACATCTTCATATGACAATCAGTGATGGTTTTTCATAATCTGGAGACTGCAGTAAATAACTGGTGAACAGTTGTGAGACTGTAGCGCAAAAATTGATCTACAAGGCATTTTTCACCATTTAACTTTTAAAAATTATGCCCATCTCTTCTAGAATTATGCTACATTTACACCTATGTTGTGTGAAAGTTAATAATGTATATATATATCTGCTACAGAATTTAAACGGGAAATAAATAGTTATGTGCTACTGGATCTGCCACGGAATTTAAAACATATTTTTAAGACTCTGAATATCTCTTATTATAGCCAAACACATTTTTCAGGCTATTTCTCCATAGAAAAGAGATATGAAAGTCAGGTTATCACTCAGATTTTAAGTCTGCGCTGACAGAAATTGTCCCACTGAGTTATAAAACACTATTAAAACATGGCCTAAAGAAGGCTGTCCTGCTGATGATTTAATTTAATTTAGTGGAACCAGCTGTTAAAACCACAGCCTGCTCCTATACTACCTGACTGCAGCTAAAATCAGTATTTTAGAGACTAGGGAACCTGAGGGAGGAGAAACGATCTGCTTGGGATAAGATCTGCAAGTCATTCCTGTATGAACCTCAGTTTTGTTCCTGGACTTATTTTGCTAATAATCTCATAGCCACTGTGCTTTTAGAAAGCTCTATATGACTGAAATGTCAAAGTAAGAAAACTCAAATTTGATATCCCATTTTGTTTCATTTATATGAACACTATCATCTAGGCTCATCTAAATATATAGTTACATATGGTAATTGATATATACCTGGAACAATAAACACACAAAATTAGATTTTACTAATACATTTCAGGCAAAAAATTCTGAAGCTTAATGTTAACACTTTTATGGTATATATTCTGGTGTTAGCATCAACAGACTGGCTGAACTGTGTTTTTGATACCCGTATATTGTGGCTTTGTTTTTAATGAGTGTTCCAATGCGGACTGAATCAGTCCATGGCAGATGGTAGGGCTGTATTTTCACCCCTGGTGCAGTCGATTCCAAGTGTACTGGATCCCCCTTCAAGTAAAAGTGAACTGTGGCTTGCACTCTGCTTCCAAAGAGATTAAGAAGTTATCTCTTTTTCCGCCTCTTCCTCTGTTTCTTGTACTGGTTCCTCTAGTGCTGATGTTGCCCCCTTTAGTTCCGGTATTGACTCTTCTTCATCTTCCTTCACCATGTGAGTTGTTTTTAGTTTCCATTTCCTCTTGTGTATAGGGTCAGGTTGGTTTTAAGGGTGTTCAAAGGATATTAAAAATCCATAAAATTCTCAAATGCTACTGTAAATGGGCTGGTGGCGGAGCGGAAGGCATGAGAGGATGACATCTCCATAGGTTGGTTCTCCGAGGGGGAAAGAAAAGAGGTAATTGTTAAGAATTCCCATTACATGCCTCCCAAAGTATAAAGGTGAAGGCAATGCTGAGAACACATACCAGAGCAGTTTCATGATCAATAATTCCATCATATTACAAGCCACTATCATAAAGTACAACAAAATGAGAACCTTAGCCCAGGTCCCAAAGCCGATAAATGCTAAAACAGTGAATACAAGCTGCAAGTAAGATGTGACATAGCAAAACTCTGGGTCCAAGCACAACTCCAAGAGCAAATAAATCAACACTGTGATGAGTGACTATTAATCCAAACCAGCTTTGCTTATAACAAATTAGTTTTGTCACATTCTGGTCAGATCTGTTGTTATCTTAACACTTTATGCCTCATGTTGGGTGCCAAAAAGGACCCCTTTGGTTTAAACCCAGCAGTAACTCAGCACCATGCAGCCACTCCCTCATTCCCACCACCTTCCCCTTATAGCTGAAACCAGGACAATGGGGAAGTCGCTTTTCTTGTGTTACAGGTCTGGACAAATAGGTTAATTGAAAGTAAAATACGCCTTTAAAAACCTATTAAAAACCCTGTCCTGGGTTCAGCAGTAGCAATCATTTTTCTCTTTCTTAGTAGCTGGTGCAGTACTGTGGTTTTGACTTTCAGCCTGGGAACAGCACTGATAGCAGCGATGTTTTTAGTTGTTGCTTAGTAATGTTTACTCTGACCAAGGACTTTCTGAGTCTCATGCTCTGCCAGGGAGGAGGGGAAG
>JANHGB010062983.1:0-18010 GCA_026283785.1 Coracopsis vasa
CCTGGCCTTGAACACTGCCAGGGATGGGGCAGCCACAGCTTCTCTGGGCAGCCTGTGCCAGTGCCTCAGCACCCTCACAGTAAAGAACTTACTTACATTTAACCTGAACTTCCCCTGTTTAAGTTTGAACCCATCACCCCTTGTCCTACTGCTACAGTCCCTGATGAAGAGTCCCTCTTCAGCATCCAGATATCTGGTTATCTCTAATCAAAAATAATTACATAATTTTAATAAAGATCCCCATTAGTGTGTTGGATTACCTTCAGCATTACCAAAATACAATGACATTGTATCCATGTGACTGACTGAAATTCAGTCATCTGTCATTTGATCAATCTATCAGGAGACTATCCCAGTTCCAACTCAGTGGAAACAGCGTATTCCTCTACAGAAAATTAGTTTTCCTTCCCTCCCCTCTTTTACTTTTTTTAAACAAGGAGAAAATAGCCAAGAATCTTAACGTGGAATTTCTGTTTGTTATATCCTATGAATTCAATTCTCATTCAAAAGACTGTTTTATTAATAACATTCAGCTTCTTTAGCAAGACTTCCATTATAAAAATAGAGTAGATTAATTCTCTTTTTACCATAAGACTTCGACATTGTTTCCTCTATCAGAAGATATCAGAAGAAAATCAAGGCAGATTCATAAAGCTGGCTGGATATTCAGCTACTCTTGAAGCTCACAGCACTGCAAAGAATCATGTTGGCACGGCTCCACTAGTCCACTAAAGACAGCACTTGCAAATTCATCTACAAAATCCCCTCTCTTTGCTTATCCCTGAAATAGTTCAGCATTTTTCAGCTCCAAACAGCAGACAAACAGAATCCAGTCCCTCTATGAGAAAAGTCAATCTTTACAACTCGCTCCATTTTAGAAATCTTCAATATCAATGAGTATAATACTGAGATTTACTCTATTGTGAAGTTCTAAAGCAACAATTTCGTATCCATCCATTTATGCCTCCTAAAAGTTCTACTATACTAAATGCTACATTATCTTTCTACAGTAAAATTTCAACTCCATTAAAAGTTTGGAGAAGTTTTTTTGCCACTCATTACCATTATATCTGTGTGGCAAATGGATTTTTAAAGCTTCTTTTTAGTCACTGACAGGGCAATATGAAAAAATTGTTGCAAGAAAACACATTTTTGTTAATTTGAAGAGAACTCAATTTTTATGCCACCTCATCTTTAGTCCTCCAAACCCAATGACAAATCGAAGACATTTTGCAAAGAGATCTGTTCTGTACATTATTTACCCATTTTCATATTAACCTCAAACATTCAAAACCTGACAGAAGCACAGGCATTCATACATTATGTGTAGTTACTGGATCATTTTGTTCCAAACTCATGTCAGTTCCTGATGTACCAATGCCAGAATATTTCAGCTGCTTCTGTTCACGTTGCTGAGCCTTCAGGGCTGCCAATGGCTAATTTTCGACCACTCTAACTTCTGGTTGTCCAAAACCTACATTTTCTTCCCTATTTGTTGAAAGACAACTTTAGTGTAGGATGTGTAGAGAAAAGAAGGAAATACGTTAGCATAGAAAAGAATAGCAAAGCCTAGGTAGCAGGTTAAAAGGGAATAATCAGCTCCATAAGCAGAGGAACTAATAAAGCCTTCTCTCTTCCCAGGTTGTACCTTCAAGCTGAGCTCCCATGTGGATACTCTAATGTCTAAAAAGGGCTGTAGCTTTTCCCACAAATTGGTCTCTTTCTTCCACCCAGCTTCAAATTACCATCAAAATGTTTTAGAATTCAAGACATCCCTTCCCCTGTCAACTCCTATTGAAATCAGCCACGAGCTTCCAGAGGGATTCTGGAGGCCAGGACCAAACAGTGTCAGGGAATCAAAAGGTGTGGAACTGGGTGAAACCAAATGGGGATGACAGACAACAAGAAGGGAAGTAGAGAATTGGAGGGAATATTGTTACTGTTTTTCTCAATGTTCCTTTGACTGTAATCCCCACTTTAACATTCATCTTTCCCATTGCAAACGTCAATCAACTTACTTAAGTTTCCAGTTTCAGGTTTTGTAGATAAATCAAGTTTCTCCTATTTAACTTTTCTGAGCAAGAGCTATATTAAAGGGAGGTGAAGTGGAAAGAGATGGTAGCTTATTATCCCTCTTTTACATTTCTGTTCAATGCATGTTTCTATCCTCTGCTTTTGCAATTCAGTACACCACCTATTATAGAATTTTTGTCATTTTGTCAGATTTTTCTTTTATTATTTAAAAAAGTAATTATAAAGATTATAATGTCTGGGTGGAATGAGGTGCTTTTCACTACTGCTTTCTTTCCTACACGTCTGTAGTTGTTATTAAGAGTTAAAAAGGAAAGCATCTTCAGCATCATCTGCTGGAGATACCCCACATCAGAAACTCCTTTCTTAGCCAAAGTGTCAACATATGTACATGATTTTGGTCACTCAGAGCCTTGATTAAGCTTCAGTGAATGACAAGAAGTGAGATGCCCTCTGAGCCCCTGGTTCCCAAGCCAGTGAACCATCAAACCTCACTTGTCATTCACTAAGGTAATACTGCTGCTGCCTGATTAATTCATTTTCGTGTAATTTCCCACAGTACTGTACCACTCTTGCTTTATTCCACCATCTGAATATTTCAGTTTTACATAATTTGCTTCCCCACTGAGTTGCTTCTATAATTTCCCCAACCTCTCATTTCTTTTGCTGTACATTGCTTTCATGTTTCCTACTGCTTCTCCAGATCTCAGCCTTTTGAATCATTTCATGTCCCTCTATACATGTTCCACTTTGGTACTGAGATACTCCCCTCACTCCTTTTCCATCTCTTCAGTCGGGATGATCATGGATTTACTGACCGCCAACAGGAGCAGTAATAGCAGGAGAAAAGTCCATGTACCAGGTCAATAAGATCAATGAAGTGGCACATCTGGGGGACAGTCACTAACTAAAAAATTGTGGCCAAAAACGTAATCACTTTGTCATTGCACACTGCAGTTTTACATAGCTTATTATAATTCACATTGTTAGATATGTTCAGTGTAGAACAGACTCAGTTTCTTCAGAGACATAACTCTTGCATAACACTTCTGCAACTAGCTGTAGCTGAGAGCAGAAAGAGATTAAGAGCAATAAAATCATAAAAGCTGGCTACCAAATAAATAGGAGACATAACAACGATCTCTGAAGAGGAAACTGGTGACGGCTCCCTGTGCTGCAACTCGCTTTCAAAAATCACAAAACCCCTTTTGAACCTCTTGTATTCCCCTGACTAATGCCATCATTATTTCAACACTGGCTGTTCAGAGTGAAAGAGGTGCTATCTTGTCAAATGAACCTCTCCTGCTTTCATCATCCCCCATTCTTTGTGTATTGTTACCGCTGACAAGGTTTTGGGTTGCCTGGATACCAGGTCATGCTGATAGAACTGCTAGTGATCTCTGCATAACCAAACTTTTTTGGGGGAGAAGCAAGGAAGCGGAGGAATAACGTGGAAAAGAATTGTTCTATTCCCATATGTCGTCCTCCAAGCAAAAGAAGTTCCAGGAGCTTATCTCAGAGGGCTGTGGAGAAAGGGCTGGTGGAACGCTTCCAGCGCCTGATTAAAATGATTCACTCAATAATCAGCTAGCATTTCTAGTCTCATTTCTAAAAGCTTTTCTTCCTCACTACTTACAACAGACTGTTAGATTCCTAAAGAGAAGGGAAAGATTAATCTGTGCTAAATTACCTGATGTGGGTTTAAAATTATTCTGACAGAAAAGTAGAACAAAGTTTGCCCAAGGAAGCAAAACATGTAGTATCTACCCCCCTCCTCCAGCTCAGAATTCAGTTATGAATACCACATGAGCCACCAGCACCATCCAATTCAGAGAAATACTTACAACTACCTCCAAAAAGTACTTAAATTCAGTGGAATCAGATTTTTCTTCTGAATTTTCTTTATATCTCTTATAACAGATGGCTTTCAGAAACAAATGCTTTTCAGCCACATGCTTGCCTAAACTTGCCCAGGAAATTTTTCTGTAAACATGATATGTGTAGAAAGATTGTTATAGAAGAGGTTTTATTTTATGCAAATTGTTTTCTGTTTTTCATAGCAATGAAGTTTTATTTATCAAGCACCATTTTCCAGCGAGATGCTGGAGGCTCATCTTGTTTGAGTCCTGAGACAGGAAGGGTTTTGACAGCATCACTTTAGACAGGAAAAAAGCCCGACCTCACCTGCAATTTCCTGCACAAAATTCCCTGACTGAATCCCCTATAACACGTAAAAAACATGTAAAAAACTGTTTCTTTACATGGTTCAGACTTTAAAGACACAAACTGTAAATCTCCAAACTCTTGAACAACAGGAAAATCTCCTCACAACAGAGAAATCCATCTTACTCAATCAATGGCACTCATTCTCATGTAGCCTGATAAAAAGTATTCCCCTAAATAATACACTTTGGCAGCTTGCTCAAGCATATCAATTGAAATATTGAAGTTGATTGAAATGCTCCTCAAGCCTTTAATGTTTTAAGCTAATGTGATATGGAAGCCATCATCTATCATACACAAGTTTAAAATCAGGCAGGCTCAGCCAACTAACAGGTTTTTGTGGATGATGCCTGATGATTTTGGGCAGGTAGGGTTTGAAGAAGTGATGAGAACCATCTGCTCTTCAATGGAGAAAGGGATGTGCAGCCATGAACTTGGTTCATCCAGTCTGTTCATTAATAAAAATCTTCTCAATACCTTCAAGAAAGTAATTATTAAACACAGTAATTGAAGAATATGGATAAAGGTTCTTGACCACAAGTGGTGAAAAAAGAAGATGCACAATGGGTGAGGTAGGATGCAAGAATACAAAACATGTTTTAATTTCAAACCAAACTTTTAGCTTAAAGTCTTGGGTATCACAAGAAAATTACATTTCTAACAGATAGAAGAAGGAGGCATGTAGGAACAGGGGAGGGAGGAAGTGAATGGAATAAGGAGACCTGGCATGTGGTGGAAAGAGTAGAAACTGAAAATAGCAAAAAACCAGTTAAAATACATGTGATTTTAAATGCATTAATGTAAAAACCAAGGAAGTTAGTAGATGTTTTTTACTAATCTCAAACCATGTGGAATGGATAACTGCTTACAAAGAAACAATCTTATTCTTATGTCTTCAGCAAAACATCGCACTGCTTTCATTCAGAAAAAAGGTGTCAGAATACTGAAGTTTGTGACAGAGTTAACATGTATAGTATAGCATGAATCTGATGGAAGGAATTAATTTGACCTTCTCCTCCTCCAGCTGCTATGCTGTTGGAAAACTAAAAGGCCGATGCAGGAAAAACCTGCACTTTAAAGTGCAGCAGCACAGATTTTCAGAACTGAAATTGAATGGGAGGAAAAATACATAAGGAAATGGACACATCAAGTGACTTCCTGCCCAAAGTCTTACAGATGTTTTGAACGTGGACCCATGACTCAAGTAGAGCTATTAAATTCCCTGAGCCCCCGACGGGCAATAGTAATAGGCATGCAATGTGCAACACTTTTTAGCATGTAGTTTTAATTTAATCCATTAGAACCACAAAGGAATAACGTATTAAAGTGATAAGTTTGTACGCTCAGTAAATAAATATCAAAGTGAATGTCATGAAAGCGTTTGGAAAAAAAATATATAGCCAGAAAAGGGGGAAAAAAAAGGAAATTTAAAGCCCTTGGAGGAATACATCACAGGAAAAAAAATAAATTGATCTACTAAATTAATTAAGTAAATTGATTGTAAAAATTTACTGCCATACGCAGTATAGAGGAAGTCTCATGGGAGGTAAGTTAGCAGAGTCAATTTGAGCCTTTCAACCATGAGAAACTTGTAAAGCACCTCATAAACTCTTTCAATAATACTGTAGAAGAAAAACTTTCTATACATGCTAAATGCCTCCAGCGATAATCTACAAAGCACCTCCCTGCATTGCTTTTGCTAAGTGTTCCTAGCTTGCCCATTTTTATTAAAAGCAAAATAACAAAATATATAATTCTTCCAATGCACATTTATTTAACTATGTTCACAGTGTGCAAAAAAACACCCCACTATATATAAAGTATTTATTCTCCTTTTAGTTGACTTGTTGGGTCTTTTATTTGTTAGCTATAACTTAAATCATAACTTCAGAAACTCACCTGTTTCAGGATGCAAGCACCCTCCTAAATTTCCTACTCCAAACTTTTGACAGAACTGCCTATGAATAATAACCCATTCCTTTAAATCACAGTTCTGTGAATCATAGAATCAGCTACTTCTAGCGCAACCACAAGAGATCATCTAGGTAATCCTGTAGTTTAGGGCATGACAGCAACACCTTGATTATTGCAAAGAGAAGTCTGTCTTACATATCTACAAAAGTTACCTGTAAAGGATATATCAAAAGCTCTTCTCACAGAGAATACCAGTATCCATTTTTAACTGTTGGTTAGAAAAATCTACCGAACTGAAACCTTCCTTACAATAAATTATGCTGATTCATTTTCCTGCTTCCCAAGATTTATACTCAGAAAAACTGTTCATCATCCACTTAATAATCTTACATGCACTAGAAAACGTTAACATGTTCCTTCCTAATCTGATGAAACTAAACACATCTCATTCCTTCATCTTTTCATCATTTCCCAAGTCTTCTGGGAGAGCTGCTTACTACTCAGTGGCTGTCTCACATCTTTGAGATTTGATCTTGTTCCAGTTAACCCAGCATCAGACTCAAAAGAATTCCTAAATTCATAAAGAACTGGTTGTGATCATGAAAAGCACTTCACTCAATGCTTCTAATAGATATGCTAATTAACAGAGATAACCAGTCTTAATCAAACTAATTACATTACAGATTAAAGGTATTTGGAATTTAACACAGTTTCTCCTACGTATCTACATTTACATTATGGTGACCTTAAGCAGCAACTTGGAATAAATGCTAATATGCATCTTTAAAGAATTCTTAACACATAAATCAACCATGAAATTTAAACGACAAGACATAAATAAGAAGGCATCACAGTTTTTACCATTTCTGCTCTTGTTTAGAACCATGGGGGAAAAACCCCATCCCTGTCAGCTCTGGTAGAGATCAACATATTCCTCAGAATCATTGACTTGAATTTCAGCTGCTAGTTATTGATTCCTGGATCATGTATGTCAGGCGAGTGCAATGGCTCACAGACACAGTGGGGTTGGAGGCCACGCTAGGAATACATAACCTATGGAACCTGGGGCATTGGGGCTGGACTGTTGGCATCACTTGCCTCTGTGGCAGCCATGCATCCTGCAGCTTCAGTATGACAGACGATGAGATCACTGTGCAGGAAGATGGAGGCCATGGATCGTGGCAGAAAGGACTGTGTTCAATTAAGGCACTGCAATCGCTCTCCCAGAGATGCTCCATTCTTTATGTCATTCTGAAGGTTTCAGAGTGCTCACTGAAATAGTGTCAACTGAGGGAAATGAAGAATAGAGTACAGAAGTTTTCTGGAACCCTCTTTTCTTCTCACTTTGTCCACCCAGAGGGTTCTCACTTGAATTCAGCACTTCCTTCTCACAAAACATCTGACATCTCTCAAACTGCCCTGCATAATTTTCTGATAGAAAAAAAGGTCTGACAAGGTGATTCTTAATTGTAGAGTACCTGAAATCACCACTGTCTGTGCTGGGAGAGGTATTTAATTTATCAACTTGGCTGCAAAAATCTCACTCACAACTCCACTTAGATTGCAATCTCTTTGTTCTCCCCATTTCGATACCAAGTGGTGTCCTCCTTTTTGAACTTCTGCTCATGAAGCTTTACATGAGACCATCTAACTGATGTCTGAGATGTGGAATGATAAAATTATGGCCTATAAAATATTCTCCTTACTCATTTTTAACATTCTGCATTATGTTTTGCTTGGTTTTGCACTTCCACAATAACAAATCCCATAACAGGACCATTGATGCCAAGATGTTTCCATGGTAAAGAAAAGTAGGAACATGAAACTTAAATACCTGTGGAAGCTGGAAGGAAAACAACGTAGTAATTTCATTTTAATTGCTACCTGCACATATTGTCATAAGGTCATTTTGAAATGCATATATTTAAACTAATTAACCAACTTACTTGTAAACACTGTATTTGTTCCTCCACAGAGAATATGAGCTGAAAATGATAAGGCAACTACAACTTTCCTGTACTAAATAAATTAATAGACACACATAGACATGAATGGAAGAACACCTATGGGAGAAAGGAATGGTGTAGGAATCCTTTCTGCCTATTGCAATTATACCAGTAAATAAAGTAAAAATATCTAACATTTCTCAGTATTCTTGATGCAACTCTGGCATTAGCACTGAAATGAGCAAATAAAGTTTATTTCAGATGCAAATGACTAACGGTCTATTGACACTTTCACTCTAACTACACCTCTAAGCTGACTGTTGCACGCTTCTGTGGAGTAGTACACAGGCACCCTTACAGCCAAGCTCTCTTCTCTCCAAAGATAACATCATATAAACTGGAATAGTTTAAACATATCAAGAGTAATCACCTCCAACATGTTACCAATCTCCAAAAATGAATTGTCCTCCAGCCCTTCCCACCTGTTGTCATTGCCTAAAATTACATATATGAGGAAAACTATTGTTTATTTGGCTGTTACTACACTTTATCAAGAAATCAGTATTCTGGGACCTAATTCTGAAAGAAAACCAGCAAACACTCCCATTTGTTGATGTCTTCGTACTCTCCCAACTCATAAGGATATTGGGTTCTTGTCTAAACTACGCAATGAAATGAAGTCTCACCTCACAACACCTTTCAATAAAAAGCAAGAAGCTGGATGAAGGCTCTGTCTAGTCACATAATACATTTTATTGATTTGAATTAGAAATGGATGCTTGATGTGATAATAACTCCTCCACCTTTTAATGTTATTATGGAAGTTCAGGCTTTCTTTTGTACACTGTGAGGCCACAGAGTGTTCTAACACATCCAGTTCAGTATGAGCCCTATAACAGGAGATACACATTCTTTCCCATCAGTTTAGTCTCTTTAGGCAAAAATCAGAAGTCTCATGTAACATAGTCTAACTGTGCCCACTTACATCTAGTTTAAGTTCTAAGGTCCACCGTACCCTGTTCCTTGTGAGACATGCAAGAGTTGTAACACAGGACATGCACATTATGAAGGGGCAAATTAAATGCCTGATTAAAGAAGTTAGTACCCTCACTGGTTTTGTTCTTGTCCTCTTATTTAATTAGTTTCTTAATTGCTCACTTGCTTGAGCCAGGTTGGTAACAGAATACATCTACACCAGTTGCAATAGGAGCTTATATTTCTATATATTTAGGCAGACATTTGGATTGAAATTTCTTAACCTGTTTTAGATTGATTTCCCCCAAGATTTGAATCACTTGCCTAAAACCAGCTATCTAGTACCATGGGAGGTTATTTGGGATATGACACTCCACATGGTAGAGTACACATGACACAAGACATAATGGAGACCTATGTCCTCCTGGAGCTGTAGCTGGAGGCAAGTGGGACAGTGTAGATTGTCTAAAATGGCACCAGACACTACCTTCAGGCAACTGACTTATAACTTCAGTGTCAACACTCATAAACCAGAGAAGCTGGAAATAAATGGCAAGAGACATAAAGTACTGAAGAACTGATGGCTGCTTAGACGGTATTTTTCTAGGTGTCAGATAGGTTCATACAGGCTCCCTCAGTAATCAATGCAGCAGTTTAACAAAGCACAGAAGGGATTCCACTAGTAGCAGAGAATAACGTTAAACTGTTATGATTTCTAAATTATATCCTTTAATTCATTTTTTACTGAAAATACATACTAGATATGCTTGTTGGTTCTTTAAAAGTAACAAGATTAATCTAAAGCCTATTTCATATCATAAAATCACAGATTGGCTTGGGTTGGAAGGGATCTTAAAGGTCATCTAGTTCTAACTCGCTGCCACGGGCAGGGACAACTTCCACTAGAGCAGGTTGCTCCAAGCCTCATCCAAGCTGGCCTTGAACACTGCCAGGGATGGGGCAGCCACAGCTTCTCTGGGCACCCAGTGCCAGTGTCTCACCACCCTTATAGTGAAAAACTGCTTCCTGCTATCTAATCTAAATCTCCGGTCTGTTGGTTTAAAGCCATTCCCCCTTGTCCTGTCACTACATGCCCATGTAAACAGTCCTTCTCCAGCTTTCTTGGTGGCCCCTTTAGGAACTGGGTTACATTTTAGCTTATATTTTCATGTAAATGTTCTTTTAACAGGCAGGTAAATTTGTGAAGTCTGTCTCAAAGCATCAGCTCAATTTCTTTGCTAGCTCAGAGAATGCTTTTATTCTATTCTTTCACTTATTTAGAAAGGCCTCTGGCTTGAACAGCCTTGTGAGTCAGGTAATCTGATCAGAGTTAACTTTCTAACAAAACTAAGAATTTACTGCTATATTTTCTTACTGATGTTGATATGGTATCAAGATGGGAATTGAGGTTATAAGAGAATGCTGTAACCTGAAGTTAAAATGTAGCCGAACAGCTACAGGCAGCAATAACAGTGTGCAAAATATCACATAGTTTAAATACTCCTATACGCGTTTTGTGTGGTTGGTAAGAACTGGGGAATGCAATAGTCTCTCTGGAGCTAGAATGAACACACCACTTCTCCTCCCCTGCCTCCCAGACAGGTTATTAAGCCACAGGCCAACTCTCTACCTATACAATGTCAATTCAAACTTAGCTCAAATCTTTCCCTGTGGTTTAAACTGGGAGAACAGACTTTGCCCTTAGGCATTTGGGGAGTGTTCTTACAGCCAGCTCTGCTCTAGGAAGGCAGTCTCTAGCTGAGCAGGGACACTGATACCAAAAGGTTTAGTAACTTCTTCTATCACATGAGCCTACTGAAAGTGAACAGAAACCTAAATCCTAAGTGACCCTGTCACATTTTTTGAAGTAGTCAGTGTTTGCTCTCTTCTGTTTAATGGGAATCTGGGCAGGACACTGAAGCAAATGTCGTCCCCTGAGGAGTCACGTTTACCTGGAAGAATTATTCTAAGGAAAGGTCAGATGTAAGCTTCAGTGTAACAAACATTTCAGAAAAGAACAGTGCTATTTTAAGAGATAATTCTGGCAACTGTCCCTTCTGTATACAAGTCTTGAATTTTGGAGGATCAGGAAGAGTGAAGAGGGGATTTCCTATGACACTTCAGCTGACTGAACAACAATCCATTACTTCAGTCAATTTAGCACCTACTGATTACATTATTGGTGACTAGATGTAACTACTATAATATACTGCCCTTTCTGTTGATACAAAGTTTCACGTGCAGAGCATGTTTTTCCATTAGCTAACATCACTACTAATGACTTGCTCTGTTACTCCTTAGTAAGCTAGAGCAACTCTATGAATGCTAACCTCCCTCAACTTCTAGACAGAGTTGAAAGCATTCAATAGCTTGGAGGAGTGCCCTACAATGAACAACCACCAGATAATGATTCGTAATTGGTTTACAATTGCTTCAGACTAGGGAGCATTGAAAGTGGATTGGAACTGAAGTACCTGGAGCAAAAACCAAACTGTTTTTGCCATCCTGCCCATAGGTTGTGAGTGCCATTGAAGGAAAGCTAATGCAAAAAATCTGATCACTACATCTGGTTATGGTTAAGTTAACTCATTCTAAAAGTTTACAAAAAGTCAGGAAGTTTCTGTGTCTTTTTTCACATTAACAAAAGCACTCAAGCTCTACTCTGAGCTTATCAACAGTATCTTCTGAACAATATCTCCAAAAGAAGTGACAATTTATATACTTCTGGCCATAACATGGAAAGTGTTAACTTCTGTCAAGTTGCACTATTTGCTACTGTAAGGTGCTGACACTAAGCTTGAATAAGATAAGGACTAGAGGCATAAATGCATAATGGATACAGTTTACTATTGTATTTTTGGAGCCCTGTTTAATGCAAGCTATATTCTGAACCAGTTTCCTCTTTTCATGTTAAAATGTACCTCACTTGTGAATAGTCCTCAAGACATCACAACATCTATTCAAGGTTACTCCAGCCCTATACCGTAATCAGTTATTCTCTTGTTAGATGTTATTGTAACTTAAGAATAATTATTGGATAGAAGTTAGCAACACAGTACCTGATTCACACACATGATCATTCTCCTTAGAATCCACACCTGGGCTCTCTCCTTAACATGCCTGTAACCTTTCCAGGCTAATCCCCCTCCTTCTAAGCCTATTTAACAAATACTGAGAATAACTTCTTAGTACTGGTATTTTATCTCCACAATCTTGTACTTAGATCAGCTAAAGACACAGCATTCAAGTGATATTTATATGCTTGTGATTTCTACCATCGTATTGTAGGAGATGACAGGTTGACTGCAAGATACGAAATTTATCTATAAAGCCCTTTGTAGAGATGCCTAAGAAGGGGAATCTCACTCATGAAGTAAATTAAAACATAGTGCATTTGAGCACAACAGAATTGTGACTGAATATGTCAGAACATGCAAAGGAAAAAGCAAACCTGTCATCATGACAACTCTAAGCTTCACAGGTGCTTCTTTTCATTTTATCACATTAACCATTGCTAACCATTTCCCCTTGCATTATGGAGGCTTCATCCTGCTCCCCATTCCTATCTTCCAGCTCAGGGGGCTGAGTACCCAAAGAAGAACTGTCTTAATACTAAAGACCGAGCCAAAAAAGTACCTCAGCCTTTTCCTCATCCTTTCTCACTATGTTTCCCCTGACATACAATAAAGAATGGAGATTCTCCTTAGCCCTCCTTCCATTGTTAATGAACTTACAGAAACATTTTTTATCATCTTTTATAGCAGAGCTAGAATAAGTTCTAGCTGGACTTTGACCCCAGTAATTTTCTCCCTGTTTAACCTCACATCAGCCTTGTGGTCCTCCTTGAGTTTCCTTCCCCTTCCTTCCTCTGTCAACCAGCCTACTAAACAGGCCAAAGTCTGCCCTTCAGAAGTCCAAGGCAGCAGTTCTGCTGACCCTCCTCTTTAGTTCTTTGAGAATCAAAACCTCTATCACTTCATGATCGCTACGCTCAAGTCAACCCCCAACCATCACATCACCCGCAGGTCCTTCTCTGTTCACAAGCAACAGGTCCAGCAGGCACCCTCCCTAGTTGGCTCACATGGCAGCTGTGAGGAAGTTCTCTTCCACACACTAAAGGAACCTCCTAGATTGTTTCCCCTCTGCTGTACTGTATTTCCAGTGGACATCTGGTAAGTTGAAGCTGCCCACAAGAAGAAGAGTTTCTTGAGGTCTGCCCTGTATCTCCGGCTGCGCAGGTGATCTCCAGCAATTCCTCAACTACAACTGTGAGAGGCTTTTGTGTCTGGCTTGTCAGGGAGTTCACAGGATCAGCCATAAATTGAATGACATGAGTAGTGAAGTTTCAGGAAAGATAAGAGTCAGCTTTTTTTCTTTAGACATAAAAGCTTATATTCTGGAGACCAAGTTGATAAGTGCTACACAAAGCCCGTAGCTGCTTTTTCTGCTAAGGACCAACTCAGTGCAAACTTTGAAGGATACAGCTCCATGGATAAAAGCACTTTTGATGAAAATGGGGTGACTGACAGAAAAGCTGGAACATCGCTACTCAGGTATCACAATGATGAGGAGTCTCATAAAGACACTGTTCTTCTTTTGACTTAGCTGGGGAAAAAACAGCTCAGGAAAGTAAAATATCTGTCCAAAGGTCTGTAGCAAAACAAAAATATGCCAGGGAACTCCATGCAGTGCAGGGGCCTTTGCCATTTCTTCTGGGCTGATTACTGCAAATATGATCTAATATACAGGAAGACCTTCTGCAAGACAGGCCAATTTATGGATCATGGTTAAAAGGGGTCAGGGGGAGATGAACTGAAGAAATGCTAGATGGAAAGATGAAGATAAAATATGTGGAAAATAAAGGAAAACTAAATAAAGGAAAACCGAGACATGTAAGAATCAATAAGTAATAAGGATTTATATAAAAAGGCTGGGGAAAAAAATGATGAAGACTATTAAAAAATGATCAGCACTAGAAATTAATCCCAGCATTTCTTGTTGCACTTTTCAATATTTTCCACTCCTTTAAATCTCTCTGGCATATCATCTCTCATTCTGATTCTGGGCTTTTCTCCTTAAATGCCATTGAAACCTTGCAAACAGGGTTTCATCTCTTTAACTGGATGAGAAATACATCTCTCATCTCTCTTAAGTGATTGCTTACTTTCATTTCTTTATTCCTTTATTCCTGTGACACTCTCCTTCAAGGACTTTTCCATATTAGAAGAACCTGAATGACAATTAATTTAGCACACTTACCGCATTTGCGCTGGTGATACTCTCCAGATTCCCGAGTAGGAATAATTTTGCTCTCAGCAAAGGCAAACCCACCATTTTTGGTGCTCCAGGAAGAACGTGTCATTAAATAAGTGAAAATTCTTCCCAAGAGATGGAAAAGGAACATGAAAAATTGGTTGAGATGGCAAATCTCTAATAAATTTGATCGGAAGTTCTGTTTTCTCTCAGCTGTGTAATTCTCTGTGACAATTTGAGCGTGAATCTGACTATAAAGCAAACACTTAGAATGATTAAAGTATCGAGATGAAAAGTCTTCCTAATTTAACAGGCATTTTTGACATGAAGAAAGGGTGAAGAAATCTTCTGCACATAGTATTGAAATGAAAAATGTGAATATATCCCAGCATTTTCCTTTCCTGGTCACCAGCCTGTTTAACTGTTGACATTTGCAATGGCAATTTGGATAAATTAAAGGCAAATTCTACATTACAGTTCTGAAAACAAATCTTATGTTTAATGCTACTGTAAACCAACATATAACGTGATTTACTGTCTTCCCTGTTTAGTGATTCTAATTATACATTAGCTCTGAACACAGAAACAAACAGCAGTCAGATAAAATCGATGCAGCAACAAGATTCCCTTTTAAATAAAAAGCATCTCAACTCCCTCTTGCCATGCAAACAATCATTGAGCAGCACTTTTTCTCAATGTCTACTTATGATGCAAGCCAAAATGAAAAAATCAATGCCCTGCAACAGAGGGAGCATCACTGTCTCTTTGTAAGCACAGCAAAGGACCCATTCTTGTTCCTTATCACAGCCATGCCACTCTTCTAAAGCTTAAAAAACACATTTCAAGGAATGTCAGTCACAAGAGGAAACCTCTTTAATGACCCTTCACCAGGAAAGAGGTTATAAAGCTTCTAATAAATAGTTCTTATGTTCTAGACACAGATTCAGAGGATCTCCTAGGATAGTGATTGGTTTGCTTTATCAGAAAGCCAAATGTGAAAAGTATATAAACATAATAAACCCTGATACCACCAAAATTCACTGGAAATATTACACCTGGTTTTTTAAGCTGTGGTTTCTTTGAGTTTGATCATACAATTAATCCTTATTTCTTACAAAAGAATAATTTTACCTAGACCAATTGAAAGGACTCACAAGATATTAGAGATTTTGAGAAGGGCAAAATAAAGTTGTTGCGGATATTTCATTCTAAACAAATTTGTCCACAAACCCTTGCACTGGAGCTTAACAGCAGCTACAGAACAAACACATTTGCGACTAATTGTAACTATGTTGTTGTAGATCCTGCTGATCTTGACTACATTTGTAAATGTGGTGTAAACCAATTCATTTATCTGTAAAGTCATTAACTACTGAAGACTGGTCAAAAAGCTACTGAGTGTTGGTAAGACTAAAAATCGAAGTTTCATATATTTATCAGTATAGAGTGCAAAAACACTGAATGAAGGGTTAATTTGCACTACTACAGAAAGCCAAATCAGAGATGACACTTGGGCTACGAGACCATCTTCAGGCGGTGGAAAACACCAGACTATATTTTTGCATAGCCCTAAGAAGAGCTTACAGCTGAAATGTCTTCCTTAGTCTTATTGTTTATTTATAATCTGCATTTATTATCCTCTTTGTCTTTATTTTGCAGCTACCATCTTCCTGCAAGACCCTATTTTTATCCAGATATTGATCAGTGTTCTAAATGTCTTCTGGATCTAAAGCTTTTTTCATACTGGTACCTGGTAATCATAACCTTTCGTATCTTCACTGTTTGTGTAAGCCAGCTCCTTGCAGGAACAAGAAGTGAAGACACTCACTGGAGTCAGACGTGGTGCAAGCACATTTTTCTGTATGACATTTTACAGACATACTTCCTCGTAGCATTCTGGCTGGCAAGTGAAATGGAAAATTTATAGTTCCTTCCACTCCCTTTCTTAGTGTTGTGTAAGTACATTCTAAAGCAGATTCAATTTAATGTTTTATGAAATTGGATTTTGACTGCTGTAATTTCAGATGCTTAATTGCAATTACAAGCTCTGTTTTTATAGTAACTGTAATTCAGTAGAGTCCCATGGTCCAAAAGGCTTCTTCCTGCAGGGAACAGTAAATAGAACATTGCCCAGAAATGTTTACCTAATAATATCTCAGATGTCTCTGCTGTTTACCATAGAACATGATCATCAGGCATGGAAGTATTAGAAGTATTCAACAAATCCCTCTTAAGAATAGGGGCATTTTGTTTAGTTTCTCTTGTCATCTACTCTTTCATGAGTGAGGATGGATGCCTCAACAGTCAACAGTTCTAAAGCTGACATCCAAATAACCCAGGAAGCTGCTACAGTTTGGAACATCTTTGACAGAGGAAGAAGCCAATGAACTCCCTTTTTAACCCAAGAAAATATTCCAAGCTATACATGGCTGTTCAGTGCCCTTTTTGCTCATTCATCAGTTATTGTTATGGATTGATGCATAGCTAATCCCCCTTCCGAGTAGAGTGTCTTTATAACACATTAAACTCTAATCAGCTCAATGCAGGGATGACAGGGCAGATTGTGGAAATGCTTCAGCCGGTATACAGCAGAGTAAGAGAGTTCAAGGCATTTCTTCCACTTGTATTAGTAAAGGCTTAGAATTTTTGCCAACACAGCAAATTCAGTCAGAGATTTAAAGTCATTTCTGCATCAGCAAAACGTATAAGTAATTGTATCAGGAATATCTGCATAGGGACAGGTGAATCCTATCCCTGTTGGTTTTCAGTGATTAAAGGACAATTTATTTCAGGACACAGGTATAAGCATTCCCATATTAGTAATGCACAGCTGCATGTGTTAGGAGATGTTGTCAGCATAACACCCAGGAAACCTTTTCCAACTCAGCCCTTTATGAAACAGCCTGGAAGAAAAGATGAAAGAAATAAGAGGAACCTCCATTGTGCTCTTTCTGAATCACATTTAGAGAGTCAGATGAATACCCTGAAAGATCATACAAAAAGGTTTTACTTTCTCTTTCCTTCCAGAAGTCCTCGACTCACTCTTCCTCTACCAGAGAAAGTGCTCCCTCTTGATTATTAAAGAGCTGGCCAAGGTTTTCCTTTTTTGAAAGAGCCTCCTTTCCTCAACCAAATGTCATCCTGTGATTACCCTGTATAGTATCTCTGATGCTTGCTTCAGTCCTTTAGCATTCCAACAAATTAAGTTATAGTCTGGGAATTTTACCAGTCATGGTATTATGTTCAATCTCTTTCCAAGATATTTTCTACAAATACCAAATAGTAAAGGCATTTTCGCAGATCTGTGTTGACATATTGCAATGGTTCACTGTTTATATATTACATTTTCCTCCAATTTTTTTACTAAGTCTAAATATTTAAGGAAAAAATGATGTTGTGAATATGCTGCCTTCCTGCTTCACAAGTGCACAAGGTACACAAAATTCTTCTGTTTCTTTGTAATATTCCTTATGCAACTTGTGCTAAAGAAATAACATTTATGATTACATAAAGCTGTATGATAATTTTAGTTATTAAAACTTAACATGAGGCAGCAATGCATGCTCGCAGCCCAAAAAGCCAACCGTATCCTGGGCTGCATCAAAAGAAGCGTGACCAGCAGGGCGAAGGAGGTGATCCTGCCCCTCTACTCTGCTCTCATGAGACCT
>JANHGB010062983.1:18110-46165 GCA_026283785.1 Coracopsis vasa
AGCCTTGGGTGACATGGTTTAGTGTGAGGTGTCCCTGCCCATGGAAGGGGGGTTGGAACTAGATGATCTTAAGGTCCTTTCCAACCCTAACTATTCTATGATTCTATGATGATTCTAATATTTAATAACAGAATTAAATACGGAGGCTGACAGTATCAGAAGGTTCAAAAAGAGGATGAGACAAACTCAAGGACAAGAAGTCTGTAACCAGAAACTGAATGAACCAGGCAGGCATGAACCCTTCAGCATCCCTAATCCAAAAAATCTGGATGTGGGAGGAAAACAAGAGAAAACAGCGGCATGCCCTCCCTAAAGAACACCTCATTTTGCTGGTGGCAAGGCAGAATACTGGGCTTGACGGACCATTAGTCTGAGTCAGTAGGGCATTTCTTACATTTTAATGGGAAACCTAATTTATCTTTTCTAAAAGGCAATTAGACACCATAAAAGACAGATAATATTATCAAGTTAGGACAATCTGTAAATGGAGATTCAAACTTAATAGCAGTTAAGAGAAATGTAACTCATGTTAACTGAATGCTAATGATATGTGCATTTATTTTGGATTATACTGAGCAGTAATACAGTGTGTTAGAAGTTAGTGTTGAAGTGTCGTTCAACACTACTACAAGTTAGTGTAGAATGGAATCCATCATTTGAAAGCTTGAACAAAATAATATGATTGGATTCCCCTATATCATTTTACATATATTTTTCTTTGGGTTTACATGTTGCATGATTCAAACTCATGTATAAAACTTCCCCCCCATGATCTGTATTTCAAAGATGATTACAATGGACATGTCAAGATGGAGAACTGGTCCCTTTTTACTTAGTAGGGTTACAATGCAGAAAACATTAATGATGTGCAAAATCCCTGAGGCATATAGGGAGATGGGATATACATCATCCTACTTCAGGAATCGTTTACAGAACAATCTGAGACACATCCTAAGGTTCCCAACTCATCATTCAGGAAAGTGGAGTTAAGATCTGTGAAACAAAAGGGTTGAAATGGTGTAATTTCTGGGGTTGTGCAAATGTAGCTTCATCAAGTGGCAGATACAAACCCAAATCACTAGAAGGCTTAGAACAGCAGCTCAGATCCTGGCATAGCAGGGTAACCAATTTTAATTCAGTGATAAGAATCTAAGCTAGCAAATCTCTGAAAATCACCTACAAAAGGTAAAATACTGATTAATGCAGCAGATAATGAAAGCCTACAATCCATGCACTGCAAGTGAGAGAAAAGGGGGGAGAAAGGGGGAAAGGCAAAAGGAGTGAAGGAAGGAAAAAAAGAGTAAATTTGGTATTTTTACAACTTTGCCTTAACTAAATTTGTACGCCTGATAATTTGAATGGGATTTCACCTTAGAAAGCATTATTCCTTTACAAATCTCTTTGCTAACTATGCTATTTTTATTTCTTAATTTAAATGGAAAACATCAGGTCATCTGTAACACAGATTGCCTGGAATTTAAGTTGTTTATGCCAGTTTAGCAACTTTTTCATAAGTTTCCTTGATCTGTGTTTGTGTCCGTGGAAAAAAGATGTAAAAGCTTTATTAAGAACAAATAAAATCATTAAACCATAGAATATGGCTACTACCAAATAGTTACTACAGTGTTTAATGCTACGGAGGAGGCCAGAGAATACAAACAAGACATAGATGTTTCAGAGGGATATTAATGTTAACGGCCAGAGAATACAAACAAGACATAGATGTTTCAGAGGGATATTAATGTTAAACGTTTCAGACAACATTTTCAAACAGTCGCTTCCTCATTTCTGCTTCACTGGTTAAGCAATGGTAGAAGCAATGAATCCAGGTACTGTAGTTTCAAAAATCATGTTGTGTAATCGGCGAGAGGAAAACCAAACAAGCAGCTCAAAGTAAGTGTGGTTACTGTCTTCTCTCCTAGCACCCATCACCCCAGAGTCAGATCAAGGGAGGCTTCAGGGGAGGTAATTTACCTGGTTCAGCCCTGGTCCAGCAGACACAAAATGCAACGTGTGCTCTGTTCCCAATACCAGCTGTTTAATAACTGCCAACATCAGGCAAAAGAGTCAGGAAAGGAGGAGATAAAAATCACTCATCTTTCCATATCGTGACCAAAGTCTACCCTATCAGCTGGATCTGCATATGTAGAAATAAAGCTTAGGCAGAAACAAATCAGTCAACGACACTCTAAAGAATTACAGTAGGGTGAATTTACCATTTTCAGTTGCTACAGTGCCAACAGAGCCATTCAGCTGCTCTGCCCAGGACTGATGTCCTCTAATGAGATTGCAATTCAAGTCACTCTTTTTTTTAAGGACAGGAATTACACTGCAGTCGTATCAGCCTCTCCATTTTACCAGGCTCTGAAAGCTTTGTTAAAAACTAATATTTGCAGATAAGAAAATCAGCTGAGTCCTTTAACACACTTAGAATAAATTACCAGGTGAGCCTTCTATTTAATCCACACTATTGTGTGGCTTCCATTTATCCATCTATTTAATTCTATACTATCTGCTATAAATACAGAACACTTATGTCTATTCTAAATATTCTAGTTTGCATCTCACAATAGATCCATACCTGATTTAGTTTAGATTGGTCCTGCTACATTTTAATGCTTGCAATGGAGTCAGCTATTTGTTAAGTCTGAAATTTCTCCTTCATGAGAGCCACCAGTTTGCAATCCCTACAGAGGAAACATCTTTTCATGGAACTCAATGGCACATCAGTGAAGACTGTAACAGCTTATGACTCTCTGTCCATCTTTATTGAGCAGTCGAAATACAGCAAAGTAGGTCAGCATCGTCCCCCCACAGGGTTTATCAGTAAGTTCCTTAAGTGAAAGCTCAAACACCAAATCAAAGCCACACCTAGACTGACACACTCAAGGGTTCCTTTAGAATGTGTTCCCTTATGAAAAACTCCCATAAGGTTCCACAGGAACTTAAAGCCTGCACAAATGAAACAGAAATGTTTCCCTGTTGTTGTACTTTACAGCTCCTTGAAACGCGCTGTTATTCTCTCCAAAGGCTGTAATTGAAAGTTATAAGTTATAAAAACTGATTTATTCTTGCTGAAGGACTATTAAAAATGATCGGAACTAACTGAAATTTAAAGTTTAAACCCCACATCAATAGTTCTATCCTCAGCATTTATTTAAAACAGGTTTTGAACAGAGCAATATGATATAATTTAAAAATGAATTCAACAGTTGCTTTTACTCCCTCAGAGAGCAGTTACCGCCTGTCATATAATTAAGTGAATATGCCAGTGACAGAATACACAAAGCAGCAGGGAGCACAGGAAAACACTGAAGCTTCTTGTAGCCCGTGAGCCTTTCGGCTCAGCACAGTGAGAAAAACCTGTCTAATATATTAGAAAGAGAGAATTAAAAGACATGATCAGAAAAACAAGAATTTGCCATGGAAACACTCTATCGGCATATTTCATACTGGGTGTGACTCAATCCAGATGATGCTCAGTGATTTTTATGACACGTTGCAAAACATACTGTAACACTTTATCTCACACAACCAGTTATTTAAAATCAGTGGAAGTCAGCTAAAAATAATAGTAATATGCCTTGAATGAAAGATGCTCATGTAGCTTCAGTCTACACTGAAGTCTGTAGTATCAAGAATTCATCTAGTCTATGCAACTCAGCCTGATGTGTATGTTCAACTGTAGATACCTCTGACTTCTTTCTTTGTTTCCAATTATGAGACTCTGTATAATAAATAAAAGGGAATAGGAGGTTCTTCCCCATCTCTAGACAGCAACAAAGTGAATAGGAAGGTTTGGGTTATCAAATTTTGCTTCCGAAACAAACATCCTTGTAAATTATGGTTCTAAATATTCTGATTACCCAAAACAAGAAGAGATACTTAACATAGCAGCTACAAAGCTAGGAGTCTTCCCCATGAGATACAGGACTGGCTTTAGCACACCATATTTTGGACAACACAGCAGCCAGTAACACTTCCAAGAATATTTATTGGCCTGTCTCATCTCCCCTGTCACTGGTGACACAGTATTTTCACCTTAAGCAATGCCATCAGAGATCACTGTCTGTGATCAGAATATGTTAGATTGAAACATGTTAGCCAGAAATATATTCCTCTATAATTTTTTGAAAACACTTTATAAAACAAAATTCTCCTTGACATAAAAAGATAAAAGAAGAAAAAGAAGAAGAAAAAGGACCTTGTCATAGATTCGGGTATTGTTCCATTTACGTTTCAAAAGATATTCAATATTCAATCTACTCACATAATAATATTACTCAGCATTTCTTTTCTCTTTTCTTCATATATGATAAAGGCATCCAAGGCCAAAATTTAGACTGCTTTTGAGGAAAGGATTTGATCCTCAGGGATGTATTACTTCAGCACTTTCTACATTCTGTATGGCAAGAGGCTGCTTGCCTTAAACACTGAGCATGGACACATATATCACATTACTGGCTTGCGCTCGGTCTCTGAAAATAGTGAATGATGTACCAAGCAGTCCAGATTTCACACTGATAGACCCCTGGCTTCTCCGAACACCAAGTGATCTCTAACCAAATGAGCTCATGAGCACTATGGAAAACAGTTCCTGAAGGGAACAAAAGAGGGGAGAAAGAATATTTAAAGTAACATCAAAAGAGTTTATCATGAGAGCTGACATCCAGGTTGGAATGACAGCACAGCTGCAGGTTTTTTGCAGTGTCCTACTTCAAGGGGACAACACAGGTGGTATTTGTTCCATGGTGATTTTGCTAAGCAATATTTACTCCCATATTTTATTGATCCTCCCAAATACCTATTCCAAATGCAGATATTCCCAAAATCCGCTGTTTTTTTTTAATCTATCTTTGTGAATTCTGAAGAAGTTTCATGAAAAATGCTTTCAGAAGCTTAGACTAAAGTGGCAGGAGATAAAAATGAAACCCTAGCATGAAAGTTAGTGGGTGAGTGAAGTTAATAACACACTAACTGCTTTTCCAGAATGGAAGCAATTCTTCATGGTCTTGCCAGGGGAGATAAGCACAGTCACAGAATACTAAACTCTGACACCAATCTAATTGGGCCACCAGTGTCACTGATACTCTCCGCGTGTGGCCATGTCCTGTTGTTAAGGGATCTGGAAACAATGTGAAGAAACGCAGGTTTTATGACAGAAATTAAGGTGTGTTTCCTCAGAGGGAAGCTGAGCTGCTGTTCCATCACCTGGGATGAATTCCACCCTTCAGAATCCACAACTTACAAGCACATTTTGGTGCTGTGACTCTTATTGCTGCAAAGCTCCACATGAGAAATGAGATTTTTCTAGAAGCTTCCAATTACCATGGAATTTCTTCTGTGGATTTTTTTTTGTACCATTGATTAAGGATAATCACCAAAGGAAAACTATGGCTACTAATTGTTGAAGTTGTAAGGGAATATATTGAGATGATTATCGACTTAATGAAGCTGGCATTGAAATACATTTTCCTGATCTGCTTACTCTGTGTACTGTGCCTTCTAAGTGGATAATACGCTGTGTTTTTACTCAGCCTCAGTAAATAACAGACTGATCTCTCTTGTTTGCAAATGACAGGGAACACAGTTCCAGGAAAAATCATAAAACAAACAAGCGCAACATGGAATGGAAGTATCAGCCATTTCAGTCCCAGTGAAAAGAAGCTTAATAGAGAAATGCTTGTTTCAACGAACTTAAACTTGATGCCAGTTTGTAATTACAAATCTAATTCTGGACTATTTACTAATTAAAAATAATACAGGGTGCAGACTTCATGTGAATGTCTTTTTTCAAGTGCAAATCCTCACGGATTGGTTTACAGAGGTAAGTTATGTACACCCCCTGAGAAGGAAAACCTGAAATGATCAGTTAAAACAGTGCATTCCTCCTCTTATTTCACTAAGGTTAACATCCCTGAACCAATTTTTCAATGCATTTTCTCTTGTTCTGTCTTTATTTACTGTGTGTATTGTGAATAACCTTCTTCCATGTAGTGAGCATAGAAGGAAAACTGGTTGATTTTGACTTCCTACCACCCATCTAACACAGCTATTCAAAACTTTGCCTGTGAACACCCACTCTTTTACTTCATATATATATTCCAGCTTCATTTCTCATCTTCCTAATATCAATCCTCCTTTCCAGGCTCTCTTGTGATCTCTAGATGGATACAAGCACACCCTTGTAAGAAAAGGGCCAGACCATTGCAAATGACTGCAAATTCTGTTCCAATTGCCAGGAAAATAAGAGAGATGCACAAAGTACAGACATGGTATGACTGCCTTTTCATATTCTACAAATATTAGGACTTTTTCCTTGTCATTCTCTGGATTACTTCTGTTTCTGTACAGATTTAACTAGTTATATTTGACAGTTCTATGTGGGTATATACAAATAGATGTCTGTAATTGCACTATAATAATTTTTGTTCTTATTTAAGGCACATATGATCTTCCCTGTTAACAACACTACCTAATGGACCGGTGTCTACGTTATAAATAGAGGAAATTGAAGCAGAGATTTCAAGTGATACAGTTCACTCCTGCTCAGTATTCCGAGTAGGAAAACAGTTCATTACAATATTTAGTTAGAAATGTTACCTAGAAAACTCAGATGCATGGTTACAGGCTCTCAAATCCTTGGCCACTCTCCACAGAATTCATTACAGAAATAAAACTTAATGTAGAAGCAGAGGCATGAATTTTCAGAAGTATCAATGTAATCCCAGTTTTAAGCAGTTGATATTTGTAATACAATTACTTTCCTCTTGGAACCCTGAAGGGAAGTTGAGAGACTTGCAAAAATGTAAAGGACCCTCTATATTTCCAATCTACTACTAAGAGCAGAGTCAAGTGATCATGTAACAAATGCCTTGAAAACCCAATTGTGTTGCTTTTCTTTACTGCTTAGCAACTTTTTCATAGATCTGTTGCATATAGGAATGAGATTATCTTGCAGAAACTGTTTATTCAATTAAACAACACTTACCTAAAATATGTTTTCTAAAACTTCAGATATTAGAGCCTATAAATACTTATGCAAATAAATGCAGTAAATTCATCACACATGCTAAAGAGAAGTACATGTTTTAGCAGTGTTCCTTTAGAACACTATATGCAGGGATCATGGTTGCAGTACAGAACGCAAAATGTTTCAAGGACTCATTAAGTGCCTAAATCTCACAAGAACACCAAAACTATTTACTAAGAATCTGAGTTTTCACAGTAATTAAAAAAAGAAATTAACTTATACTCCACCCTTATTCATTTTACTAGGTTATGTGAACAAAGCAGTGAAGGAGAACCACAATGTACTACATTAGGACCTTTAAAAACTCTAGTAAACTGGTATTAAGAAAAACACATCCTCCTAGAGTAAGATGCAAAATAAGGAGATGGATTAGAATTCTGACTGAGGCAACAAAGCTGACATTCAAATGGTCAATTCAGAGTTTGGCAGTGTTAATCCTGGACGATCCTGAGGTTTCTATAATTGGCTGATAATGAGTGATTAAATTGTGATATGGCAAAACTGCAAAGCAGAAGGCAGCATTTATCTACTCATGACAACTGAACAAGGAAGGTTGAGAGGAAAAACAGATGTTAACTAATGTAAGATACTATGGGGTTTTGGAAAAAATAACATAAGCCATTCACATTCCAAAATAGCTTAGAACAATTCTGATATAATAGTAGGCAACTAAATCATCTCTTCTGGTTTGTTCTATTTTGAGCTGTTCTAATAGAGGTTTCCATTTTTATTCTCTTTAGTTATATTGCCAATGACTGTTATTTCACTACCTAAACATACTCCAGCCTCTGCATACCTTCTCCTCCACTTTATGGCTAGCATAGCAGAGGGTAAAATAATGTAGAATAGTTGAAAGATTAAGGTACAAAGAGCCTCCTGAGTGTGACTGTATTAAAGGAATAGGAAAGAGCTGGAGCAGAAAGTAAACGTCAAAGTGTGAAGCTGCACTTTCAAAGTTCACCCAATGCACTACATTTAAAAATGTAAAACTAAAAAACTTATTAGAATACTGGATATTATATTAGCATTTATAAAGCACAAGTGAAAACCACAACCCTTTGGGAAGTACTTTGATGTTATACAAAAGAAGATTTTTATTATGATGTTATTTCAGAGGCAAAAATTAAGTATGATGGAATTAAAACATTTAAACTATTAGCAAATCATCTGGCATCCAGCTGGATAGCTTAGATCTGTTGTCATACTGTTTGACCAATTTACATATTGCATATGCTCTTTGTATTACACAATTATTATACACAAAACAAAGTGCAGCAAATACGAGGTGTCATCTTTGGTTTTGGCATAAAACAATCTGTGTAATGCAAACCTGTCAAAAGAACAAAAACGCAGTGCATTTGATGAACGCACATATTTTACTATAGAAATGATTAAAATGCACACCTACCAGTAGCAGAACGTATTAGAACAGATGAAGTGAATATCCCATTGGGTGCAGCAGGCTTCAGAGTAGATGACAGCAGTCTCAGAGACCCATAATTCATTACTCTCTCCCAGTGAGAAAAAGAGAACTCTAAAAGGTTTTCCTCAATCAGAAATTTCCCTACTGGTGAAATGATTTTGCCTAAATAATTAAAACCATCAGGAATTACCTTCAGATTCTTTATTCATCCAGCATTACCTCTACAGGTTTCATGAGAGAAGGCAAGGTATATTTTACACACTAGTTTTGTCATTTCATGCCTGTGGGGCTTTTCCATTCAGGAATTGTTTCCTGAATAAAAGTGGCTTCCCAAAGAGACAAGAGAATGACAACTGAAATTGTACCTTTATGAATGTTGATTAGTGAGCCTTCAGCACCATGAAGTTTTTGATTTAGTAAAATTAACTCTGACAGCTCTGGATTAGAAGCTATCAGGCATTAAAATATTAAACCGCCGCTTCTCTTTACTTCACTGAAACAAGATTTTGCTAACTGCCTCTTATTAAATTATCAATGGCATATTAGTTTATATCATGTACTAGAATTTTTAAGTCATCAGCATATAATAAAGGCCTATTTACAAGATCCATTCAAGGTATTTTCACTACCTCTGCTAAAAGGTTTCTTAAGATTAAGTTAATATACTCTTCAGATAATGTTGTTGAAACCATACTTGGGTCCAGACAATACCAGATCTAGGGCTCAGCAAAGAAGCTGCACAATATTCTCCACTCGTGCTCTTGCTACACACCCTTAGCCATGACTTGCCAGGTATTTATCATCCTCCTCCTCGCAGCATGGTTTTAACTACACGTATGTATGCAGGAAAATCCATTTCTGACAATACAGCTTGATTTCTTCATAATTACACTACATGTAACTAAAGTGTTGATAAACAAGCAGACACAAAGATATGAGGGCAGATATTTAGTTTAGAAAGTGGGTTTTGTGGTGAATATTGCATCAGTGAATTACATGATCTAAGATGAGCTTCTGTGAAAGCACAGGCTACATAAAGAAGCAAGAACTGCGAATTTTCAAGGCAGTTCCACTGACCTCCACACACGTTAGATTTGGGCAGAAAGAGATTGTGAGGAGGGATAGAATCAAAGATATAAAGACTTGCAGCAGAATTAGCAATGGTGTACGTTTATTTTGGGGTCATTCAACAAATCAAGGAACTGTGTCATCTTACTAAAGGACAGTTAATTTATCTAGACATGACCAAGTAAGATCTGGTGTATTAGTAGCTGACAAACAGGGATAGGGAATGTTTTTACTGGCTTCTACAGTAGCTTTATGAGATGCTTCACGTTAGTGGAAACTCTTCAGAGATAATTTAATAGCCTGGGGAAATCAGCATTTCTCCCCTTGTACCTCAGCACTAAATGGAGCATCTAACAATTTCCTCTCTCCTCCTGTTTTGCAAGACAAATCATCTTCAGGTTTGTTCCAGAATGTTTATTAGTACAAATGATCTATTTTGCCCCAAAATATTTCCTTGTTAAACCAACTTCCATCTGTGACAACAGAAACAGTGTAGGAAGATAGAAGACGATGATAGGGTTGCTTGTTTAGTATAAGGTCTTGCAGCAGAACAGCTTTTCAAGATTTGAGATTTGTCTTAAATGGCTGACTCACTTCTGAACCAAAATAATGACAAGCTACAAAAGCACCGGTTTTCATTCTGAAGCAGCTGGAAGAAAAGGAAAAAGCTGGCTAGATATGCATATAAACACTATATTCAATTAGTTGCTCAATTATTCTCTTTAATACTTCAATACTACATACAAATCTACAGCAAAACAGCATATTTAAATCCACACTACCACTACTTACTAATTCGGTAAGTGGGTCTTAAAAATGCTAGTGTTTATATGACTAGCATTTCTCTTGGATTTGCCTCCTTTCTTCTTCTCAGCTAGCTGCCTGTGCTGATGTATGGGCAATGCAGACTCAATCTAGATTTGTGCTTCTCTTCCAGAATCAAAGGTAACATTCATTATGCAGGGAGCATCAGGGAGCAGGATGGGCACATCTGGCCACACTCACCAAAGAGAGGACAGCAGATGGAGCCAGCAGCAGAGGAAGGGGACAAGGAGCAGCAGCAATGTCTGGACAGGAATTGAGCAGCAAGTAGGGGACGCCTGAGTTAGAGGGTCTTGTGGAGAAGGTGATAGAGAGGGTAGAGAACCTGGCTGTGGATGTCAGGAATAGTTGGGAAGCAGGAATTACAGAGTGATTTCACGGAGCTCTGAAATAGCACGAATTAGGTGGATTTGAGCTCTGAGCAGGAAGGTGAGGTGCAGACTTGGGGAAATGGTTGTTCTGGCGCAAAAGGTAGAGGAAGTAAGACTTCGGATAGAAGAAACTCTGGGATAAGATTACCAAAGGTCAATACTGTACCTGAAATCCCTAAGAGAAGAAGCTTCCACCTGTCTTTTGCCCTGTCAAGGCAGGACATTTTTGCATTCTTTTTTATCATAGTCCTAGTTGAAAGAATCATAAGGACATTTATTGGAAACACACAATATTGACTGCGTATGTTGGAGATTATTGACATTTCCCTCTCCTTGATCATAACATTTCTGCTAAGTTGTGAAAAATTCAAAGAGAAAAACAAATAAATTAAAATGAAAAGTACCAGTGTATTATGAGGTTGTTGCTGCAATATCTGTTGGGTAAACAGAAAACACAGCAGTCCAACAAACAGCCATTGAAATTTATAAGTATCCCAATAAACTCTGCTTCTTGTTGCTGCTAAAGCCAGTTTCAGTTCCCATGGAAACAGCTGATGGATGGCCAAAAATGAGATTTGATATTTTAAAGTAATCAGTGATTTGAACTAGTGATTATTGGGAAAGCATTGGACTCTTCTTGCAGTGAAGAGGTATTGTGCTGGAAGTCGGAAGAGAACACATGGCAGCTGGCAGACAGCAACGGAGCTGTTCAAATTCTTGCAAATGGTATTGGTTGCTCGATGACAACAGCAAATGCAGTTTCCTGAAAGATCACTGAGCAAAATGTAGCAAAACTCTAATTTAAAGGAAGGGAATAGCCTCTGAAGGTTTGGAGAAAAGTACATAAAATGTTGATGCACAGATCTTAGCTTCAATGCTTTCAAGCGCTTCTCCTAAATAAGATCTCCTTTGTACCTCTATTCTAAGAATTCAAGTAGCCAGGAGCACACAAGCTAGAAATTGCTAGATATTTCTTCTGCTGCTTCTTGAGCTGTGAATTTATTTGTCAGCTACACATTCAGTTTCACTTCTACAAGTAACCCACTACAAAGAAAGACAAAATGTTGGCAACGCTTAGTTTTCCAGTGACAGAGGGGGGGTCCAGAGAGGGCATTTGTCTGGGAGGGATCAGTGGTAATACAGGGGGTTTTGATGGGCATTTGGATTGGAAAGGTCAGCAAGATTTTGGGGGAAGACATTACAGAAGAGTGAGGCAGCTCATGGAGCATGCGTGGGGGTTCTCTGATCTTCTGGGGAGGCTGTTTTTTCTTCCTATGGGGCTGCACAATAAGATGGTGACACGAGCATGGGTCACCTCTGCCATGTGAGTGAAAGCTGAAAACCTCCACTCCCAGACCATAGTCTTCTCAGCTCCTCCTCACCCACCCTATCCTTCTCATAGGATTTGCAACCATTTCCCCAAGCCAAGCCATCTTTGAGTTCCTCTCTCTTTTTCTCTTTCCTCCATCTAGGTTGAAGAACACAATCCATCTTTCTCCCAGTATCCACAGACTTCACACACGCACCATCCAACTATGGTTTGCTTCAGCTCTGCGCTGACACTATGGATAAAGCAGGTGGAAGGCGAGGAGAGGCTTAGGCTTCCTCCAGCATTTGCTTTTCTCACCCTTTCCTCTTGCCACTACTGTGATGAAAAGTAGACTGATCTATTCTACTCTTCCCTCATTCTAGTGACACAAGTTTAGAGGCAAAAGCAAAGAAAATAAAGTTGAGCAAGCAAGTGATGACTGTGGACATCCCAATAAACAGATGCCTTGTTTGTCTACACCTAGAATTGACATGTAACACAACAGACTTGTGTAACGTATCAAAATAGCCACAAGCGTCTATTAAGAAATACAAGGTAGTGCTAACATGGAGCAGATAAATATGAATATTGGCAGAGTTTGACTGGTTTTTCTCACTTCTAATTGCAAGATGCTTTTAGAGTGTCTCATCAGAGCCTAAACCACCCCTCTCATACAGATCAGTTAGACCCAGTGAAGCCTCAGACAGGGCACTTACAATTTATTTAAATTCATTGGGAATCCGTTAGATGAAGGCTAAACACAAACCAGCTAAAGATTCCACTCACAACTAAGGATCAGAGATAAGCCATAGGCAGGCTGCCAGCTTCTTCCTCTCTCTGCAGCATTAATTAATATAAGGTCTGCTTCACATTTGCTTCCATGTACCAAATTCTTTAAATTCAAGTCGAATGCTGTTAACAAAGTAGACTTGATGCAAATCAACCACAAAAGCCACAATACATCCCCAGAGCCCTAAGTTCTGTGAGGTTTTTTTCCCCTTCCTGAATCACACTACAGTTTTCAATATGAAAGCAAATCTGCCAAAATGATAGGCTTTTAAAATTATTCTACATAAATCTGTATTATAAAATGACAAACTTTTGTCTTAACACCTTTATACATCATATAAAAACCCACCAGATTCATAAGGAAAGACAAATTTATTCATTTGTGTATAGAAAGAAAATAACCCTTTGTAGTATTTAGCCTGAAGTACTGACAGGTAGATTTTACTTCAGTCAGTTTTGAGTAATAAAAGTTAATTGGTAAACATAAGACATTACCTTCTGTTCTATTCCATAAGTCACAGATGTGACTTATCAAAGCATTTGCATCTATTTCCATTAAAATAGAAATATGTGAGGGGTCATAACAGATAAATTGTTCCCAGGGATTTGTGAACAATTGCTACTTTTTAAAGCATAAAGCAATAGATTTCTTTTGTGTATTTGCTCTTAAGAATGACTGCAAGACTCTTAAATAGTCTTATCTTGCCTGCATATTAAAATGTTTCCATTTGTAGACGGAGTGCTTCAAAGATGGACAGAAAAATGTTTTCCCAGAAAAGCACAGTAGTTGTTAAAGGATTATATTCACTATTTGTCCCTAATATCATACTTAGTTCTGATTAGGAAATGGAGCAGATGCAAGAAGTGAGTCTGAAAGTAGAAACACAATGAGTTGCATATTTATCCACCTCTATATTGGATATAAGTGTATAGTTTACTTTCAAAGAGTAATGCTATTAACACCTTTTTTCATAGTCCATATTTTCTCTCTCAAAGTACATCTGTCCTCAGAAAGCAATAAACTCATAAATCAATTTCTACTGCAAGCTGTGATAACTAAATCACTAAACGGCTTCCTTCTACTGACACTTCCATTCCCTTTGCTTTACAAATTCCAAATCTATGATTAATAAATGTGGTGGCACATGAAATGATTTCTTTTTCAATGTGATCATCTTAGGAAAAATAATATCCAACTGTCACATGTTCCCCTTAGACAGCGATCTTTTAACTGTCTAGGTTTGATTATTCAAGATTGTGCTGAAAGATACTGTGAGCAGCCAAGGCCCATTAAAACATAATGTAAGTTGCAAGCATCCACTGTTTTTTTAGCAAAAAGGATGGATTTTACAGTGCTAGCACAGTGGCAGCAGCTTCCCCTGCCTTATGAAAAAAATACATGTTAAAAAACCCTCTGTGGTTTGTGGTCCAAATTTGAAATGGAACATGTTGGTCAAATCCCAGAATGTGCCTTGCATCTCATCAGTGTCTCTCTTGGGAGGAATCCTCTTCCAAGTAAGCCTTGCTAAAAGGTATGTTCTTTGGCAGCAAGTTTTTGATACTATCCCTCATCCACCCTGTGATGGGCCATGTTGCTCCTATATACCCTGCATTCAGTACGTACATAGTCCCCAAATATGACTTTGTCTTCCTCTCTCTTCATCTAACCAACACATGAGATTTAAGTTAAGAGGTCTGAATGAACTAATTTTTGAAACACATGCTTAAAACCTGTAGCAAACAAATTATGAGCAGAGAGGAAAAGAGTGAGGTTGAATCTAGACAAGTCAAACAGCTTTAGAAAATAATCCTGGGATTTGCTTACCCTGAGGTGTTAATGTTTTCCTCTACTGAGCACAGCAGGCAATAATACTCCAAACAGTCCACTGACAGCATTCAGGACTACCCAAACTGAGGACTTGAAGAGATGATGGGAGATTTCCCTACAGTCTTTCATATGCATATGGGCCTTGGGGATAACAGTAAAATTTATGTAAGATGATTCCTAGTGCTGCCTGTTCCTTCAAATTGAAATCACTTGATGCAGACATTTGATTAAATAAATGAATAATAGGCACTAATGAATTTCAGTGTAAGGAAATAATTCTACAAAATAGTCTTCTTTTTTTAGGTACTGAGTTTAAAATTAACGTGGAGCCTGTAAAAGGTACGGACAGATGAAACCAGCACATAGGTTTTCTGTCACATCTCTTACTACCGAGAGGTGCCACTCCACAATATCAGCAGACTTAGATCTGCAAGTTTCTTAAAGCATTGCTCAGCTAATACACAGCAGAGTTGACAGTCTCTGAATTTATTGTTCACTAATGATAATCATCACAAGTTTAATTAAAGTATTATCCAGTGTATGTGAAAAGTAATTATGCGCAACTAGCGTAAGTTGTACAACAGACTGGTATTTGGAGAGAACTGCTTTGCTGGCACTAGAACTGCTCATACAAAAATGAAGTGGTGTTTGTTTTCAAGTGAAAAATAAATACATGGCACATGGTGAGCTGCTATCATCAAGGCAAAACCTAATCTAGTGCTAGTATCAGCCCCAAATCTGTTGTATTATTCGTAGGTACTTTAATTATTTCTCATCTTTTAAAGCCTATTTAGCTAAACCTACTTGTTGTGTCTGTCATTAATACAGTTACAATTTCACCTTAACTAGGAAAATCTGCACAAGCTTTGCTTATTTGCAAGGTATTATGAGTGTTCAAAGGCACAGCAAGTCTTATTTGACAGTTGCTTGTGCCTAACATATTTTCATTCCACAATCTGTCAGCACATTTAGTCTCTATAGGAGACTAAATAATGCAATGAATGTGCAATGTAGTGACCATACACATTCAAATGCATAAGTAATTGTTCTCCCTGCAAAAAATAGATGTTAAGCTTACATATACCTAAAGGCAATGCAATTCATCTTCCCTGTTTTCGTGGTTTAAATACTAGTGGGATGAAGTGCATTTCTAGTGTTTTGATTCATTAACAGTTAACTAAGTGACCAAATGTCCACCCAGCTGAAAGGGACAGCCCAGAAGTGCCTTTCCATGAAACTGGAAAATGGCCTTTCCTGGTTTGTGTCAGACATAACTCCACTAACAAAAGACATGAGTTAATGAATTGACAGCTAGAGTGAGCCTTTTCAGTGAACAAGTCCTTTACTCAGCAAAAGGTAATAAAATCCTCTAAGAGTATTAGGAATTTCACTCCTCAATATCACAACTGAAAGGCAATTGTAGACCTTGACCGTGCTACTGTCCTTTGTGCCTCTCCAAGGCACTGTACATGTCTTGTGTAAAGGAAGTTAAATGTGCTCTGCTAAATGTGCTCTGCTTTTAAGTCCAATGAAGTACACCCAGACAAGGCAAGCTGAAGACTTGACATCTCAGAGTAGCAATTTCTTTTGATGCAGTTACCTTTTAAGAGGCTATTGTTTTCTGTAAGATATGAGGGGAAACAGGTGAAATCACCCCATCAGTCAAGGCCCTGGATAATAGTGCGGTTGTAATTCCATATTAGCCTGCTGGTGTACTTGGAAAACATTAATCTGTCTAGGAGTAATGTGAAGTCTTTTCTAAAACTGCTTGGGAAAGTCTCACATAAGGTAATAATAAAAACCATCCTAAACCCTAACTGCTCTCCTGGCTTCTTTTCTCTTGCTCTTGATCTGTTGGTCTTCTCTCTGATTCTCCACTTTGTACTTTCCTAGCATGAAAACAGCTTTCTTTGGATGATCTAGAAACTCCTCTTTAAAATATTAACCTGAGGCTTTGGTGACAGATAAAGCACAAAAGCCAGAATTTATATACATGCAAAGTGTACTAAGGGAAGGGGAGAAAACTTTAAGACTTAAATTTTTAAATACACATCATCATGTCACAGAAGCTCTGCTGCAGATTTGTTAGTTGCCTTAAGTCATAAACTGTAACAACAACCCCATGAGTATATGCAGGCCATTTGCTTCACATTCATATATTATACAGGGGTTTGTTGACTTTACATGCCAACTCATGTAGGAGGAACTTGTCATGCTATTCTTGTCTTTATCCAGAGGCTTTAACAAAATATTATGGCACCAACACCACTAAAATGGGAATTAATACATGGTTATTTCCTACCAAATTCCACCATGAGCTACACTGGCAGTTACATTAAACAGAATATGCAGTTTGAAAAAAACCTGCCTATGTCTCAAAGGAAATGTTATCCCAGAAAATACCACAGCCATGCAGACTCACAGAGTAGGAGACCATTCTGACTCAAAATAGGTGAAACCTAACCTAGCCACAGAATCTCTTCTATTTTCCCCAGCCTAAAAAATTGACACTTGTTAGCCTAATGATCAGTAAGAGAAACAGGGAATTACAGGGGGTTTGCATCTGGTCATCAGAAATCAGGAATATCTGCTCTGGTGGGAGAGCAGAGCAGTCCTGTGGCCTGCTCTGGGGCCCCCAACGTAAGAAGGATGTGGAGCTGTTGGAGCAAGTCCAGGGGAGGTAACAAAGATGCTCAAGGGCTGGAGAACTTCTGCTCTGGAGACAGGCTGAGAGAGCTGGGTTTGTTCAGCCTGGAGAACAGAAAGCTCCAGATAGACTTTTCAGTATTTAAAAGGGGCTTATAGGAAAGACAGGGACAAATTTTTGAATACAGCTTGTAGCAACCAGACAAGGGGCAGTGGTTTTAAACTAAAAGAGGGTAGATTTAGACTAGGTATAAGAAAGAAATGTTTCATGATGAGGGTGGTGAGACACTAGCTCAGGTTGCCCAGTGAAGCTGTGGCTGCCCCATCCCTGGCAGTGTTCAAGGCCAGGTTGGACACAGGGGCTTGGAGCAAGCTGCTCTAGTGGAAGGTGTCCCTGCCCATGGCAGGCGTTTGGAACTGGATGAGCTTTAAGGTCCCTTCCAATCCAAACCATTCTATGATCTATGATTTGTTAGAACTGGAAACTGCATTAATGTGTATAAATAATTGCTAGAAAATATAAAGAACAACCAGGAGTCTTTCATAACATATTGTAAAGTATCAGTAAAATAATAAATATAGACAATTCAGCAATTCTATTATCTTGGCTCCCTAGAAATACATGACTTTTGGTACACCGAACAGCTGGCAGAACCCCTCCCATAAATGTCCTAAATACCGGTAAACAGTGAAGAAGAAAGACAACAGCATTTATTACCTTAAACCTGCTAGGGAAACCCTCCTGCAGAGCCAATTATATGACATTCCTCAAAGCATGTTATGAATTATTTTTATCAGGACTAGTCCTTACTTTTAATCTTTCATATTTCCCACATATGGACAACCCAGCACAGTCTCTGTTTCCACGTAAGTAAAATGCATTTGTTCTAGTGGTGACAGTAGTTCTGCGTAAATAAGCATCGGGATCATTACTATGGCATAAAAGTGGTCCAGGGTTAAGTACATGTACATTAAGACTTCTGAGTGCATGTCAACTTGACCAGCTATTTGAAGGAATTGTACCATAAGCACCACTACTGACCTCATTTTTAGCACTGCTTATTTCCTCCATCTACATACACTGCAGCAATGTCACTCTTAGAAATCATTATTACAGCTGACAGACCAGCTGATTGATTTAGCCAAATCATTCTAAGCTTGTTTAAGAGCATTAAAAAAGCCTTACATTGATTTAGCAATATAAGGTACTTTTAATCAGTTTAAGGAGCATCCATACAAGGTGCTTGTATCAATTTAACTGATCAGTTTAGGAGATGACCCAGGCAAACTGATGCATCAGTCTAACTGGATCACCTGCTAAACTGATCAGTTAAATGGATACACCTCTTGGTGTACAGAAAACATGTTAAATGCACAACTTGTTCCACAGATAACAAACAGGAGTTCTCCTAAGATATTTTTACAGTTCTCACAGTTTTAAATGCATCCTCTCCATGTCTCAGGTTTCCTGTATTTATAGAGCTGCCATACTCCCAGAATTTCACAGACAGCAATATGTGAATGGATGCTGTATGGTTTTCCCAGTACTTTGAGGGAGCAGCAGACCTACTGCACAGAGTGTACACTGATGATTGATATGTGTATCGTAAATCCATCACTTCCTGAACTTATCAGGCTTACTATACAGTATATATCAAAGTTCCAAGGAGGTTTATACTTTCAGCACATGTACTTCTACTGCAGAAGTTTTTGGAAATTCCTATACAGGCCAGATAAATGTCGTCAAATTCGTTTCAGACAAAATTTCTGACCAGGGAAATAAATATATGGGGAAACCTTTAGGCATATTTCACTCCCCCATAGAACAGTTTTACAGTTTTCCCATTGTAAGTATTACCACAGAGCCACAAATTACAACTGATATTACTCCAATAATCCCAACAGGGTAGAAGTAAGAGTAAAGTAGAGCATATGAAAATTAGGGTTTTATATTAACAGTTACATGACATACATCTCTACCTGCAATCTTCCCAAACTAAAGGAACTCAGATAAATCTCATCGTCAGATATTGCTTGCTTGTGTAGGTCACTCCATTCTGCTCCTCCATAGAACTTCCCAAGAAGCTGCCTGTTACCTGGACAACAGGCTTTATTCCCCAGTTGCAAATTGCTGATTTGTGTATTCTCAGCACTGACAAAAGTCAATTTGCAGGAGTGGAGGAAGTAGATTCTTAATGGTTAATAACTCAGGATTTGTCACTTAGCTCTCTTGAAGAGATTGCCCAGAAACCCATTGTTTCATCTTCCAGCTGTTTCCCATCAAATTACTATTAAATTATTCATAAATTATTACATAGTTTCTTCACATCTCTGCAATACTAATTTTAACAGTTCCAAAAAGCCTAGAATACCGGCTTTCAGGTTGGAAAAAATGCACATAAGCAGCAGCAAAATATACAGTACAGATCGATAACATTAAAATCCAAGAAGAGTTTTGCCTTTCTAATCTAAACTCTAAAACCTCACCATCTCTCTGGAACTTAGCAATATCCCATTACCGTCAGTTGCTAGCACATCTATCCCTTTGAATACAGCAAAATATAGCACACAGATATAAATAAGCACCAGCATTCATGGCATTTCAACAGCTTCCTAATAAATTAGGCAAGTAAAAAAAGATTTTTATCTCCAGTTTTTAATGTTGCAGCTAACCCCTTCAGTCTAAATAAAACCGTGCAGATAAAAACACAGGATGGCTTCCTAACTGTTTCAGGAAAGGATAAATGAGCACACCTTGAGATAATAACTAATCAAGGTGCAAGTACTGTGCCATTAGAGGGTGAGCTGCTAATGAGTCACAAAGAAATAAACCTGTCAGTGTAGGCTGAAAAGATACTGAAAAAATAATCAATATTTAGAATTTTATCATAAGGAAAACAGTATTAAACAAAACTAAGTAAAAAAACCCCAGACATAGATTAAAAAGAGAAAAAAACTTAGTATTCATTAAGTTAGTCCATTCAAGTAAGCATAATTGAGAGATGAGCATTTACTTTTCCAAAATGTATCATGAAAATGAATAGCGTGAAGGCAGCGCAGACATTCCGCATATCTAGTGCCTTATGCTGCACCAGGACCATTAAAACCACATGAATTATTTTGTCAAACTGCTTAGGAAGTTCAGAGATGGTCTTAAAATAGTAATTTATCTCAAACTTAGTATGAACAAAGCTACTTTATTCTCTTTAAAGCTTAATTAGTGTACTTAAAGTGTAAGCTGTGTTATCAAATATAATTAATCATACTTTAGGGTGGGGGGTATTTTAAGCTTTAAATTGACTTACATTCTGCTGCTTGGTATAATCTTGTGCCCGTCTCTAAACCATGTCACTTGTGGTCTTGGGTAGCTGACTATGTGTAGGAGGTTTAGAACTGCAGCTTGTCCTTCAGTCACTGTTTTTCTCTGGTTTGAGTCCATGAAGTTCCCCATGTCTGCAAAGAAAGAAATTATACTAAGAGTCCTGGAAGTTGTTTTCTTTCTCCACATTTCTTTTCAGTGGACAGAGAAATAAATGTGTTTTACAATAGTCATTGGCATTGCTATAATTAGTCAATATGATACTACAGATCATGAAACAGTTTTGATTAATACAGATTTGGATGAATACATAGCATAAGGCAAATCCAAGGGCTGCTAGTGCAAGCCAGAAGTGCATCAGTCAGCATAGCCTCAGTGTTCTTTTGCAATAATGGAGCAGTTTTAACTGAAAGTGACATTTTAGTGAAGGCTTGTTTTGTTTTAAGAAATCCTTGATTAATAAATCCTTTTGTTTAATAAATCCTTGCATGATATAAAAGAAATGGTGTATATAAAATGTATATAAAAGGAATGGTCTATATAAGTTTATCAATTTTTTAGTCACTTGAGTTTTTAATGCTTTTACCCATAGCTACACAAATAGACAGCAGCTGTATCACTTATAGTCCAAGCAGCGTGTAATCAGAGCTATGCAGGTAAGCCACTCTAGCCAAATGGAAACCAAAATAGCAAGTCTCTAGTCATGTTGGTAGCTCTTAGTTCTGGCACTACACTACAATTTAAATAGTGCATCCAGGTCTCTGACATTTACAAAGGCATCTGTAGAATTAAAGAGCAGCTTTGAACAAAAAATTTAATGGAAGAAAGAAAACCATTGCAGAAGCTCTGTCCCCGAAGGTTTTATTTCAGAGACAAGTTCAGGCACCTATGGGGTCCTTGTGAAAATTCAGTGAACGTTTTCTTGTTTTCCTTTTGCCTTTTGTATCACATTCCTATCCATTAAAATAAACGGGGCTTTAGGCTCCTAGTTTTTCACGATCCAAAGAACTTCCATGCGTTTTAATTTGCTTTAAACCAAAAAACTGACACACACAGAAAACTGCTCCCGCGTCTGCCACTGAATTCCCTTTTTATCTTTTTTAAGGGCCACAGGGTTCTCTACAAGTTCTCTGTTGCAGAGAGGGATGCAAAGGACATTGAAACACAGATTACTATCAGGTCTGTGATGGCAGGAGATGAGAAGAGACAGAACAAGAGCAGAAATTAAAAACACATGGTATTTTAAAGAAGCTTTAATCATCTTTGTGATTTTCAAGTTATTTATTCAGACATAATCAGCATTGTACTTCCTCTGTTGCTCCGTATTCCTTACAACTGTAATCAGATCACCTACTTGAAAAGGAGTTTCAAACAGCGTAGGTGGATCTAATTAACTTCACTGTCATGTGATTATTTTAGTCTTCACTATCCAAGAGGTTTTAAGCCCATTCTGTAATTAAGATTTACCCAGCAGTTTTCTCACAAATAGCTGTTCCCATTCAGTTAAATAATATGTTAGCGTGTGTTGAGAAGAGATTTTTAATTACTGAATAGGTTCCCTGCTACTTCAGAGACCTAGGACACGGAAAACACCTCAGATCTTGCTCAGTGCACATTAGAATTGTGCCTTTCAATTTTTCTCTAACAACCTTAAGTGTATTGGAAAGCATCCTTTACCCAGTGGCAGAAATAGTTCTGTGCACCCTTCTGAGGGTAACATCTAACATAAAAAACTCCCTGTAACTCTTGATGACTGGGGAAGATAATCTTAGTAACCCTTTGGAATGTTGCTTTCTGCTATGTTTTCAAGAATAAGCAAAAAGTAAAACATGGTAAAATATCAAGTATTTCATTATATCCACACAGCTTAAATCAATTTATTTAGATCAAGAAGTTAGAATGCAGAAATCAATGGTATCAGTAGCTACCACTAGAGCTACTGGGTGAGTAGATGAGAAAGAAGGTATTTAAAACTTGTGAAACACTTAACCTGCAGGAATAAAGTGCAAGTCTGACTGGCAAGTTTCAATACAGAAGCCACATATGTCAAGTTTCAATACAGAAGCCATATATGTCACTAAAGGTTTGAGATCAAAGGTCTCCCTTAAGTCATATAAGATCTGCTCTGCTTTGTCTCTATGTCTTTATCAGGGAAATAAAGAGGTCCCTTCCAATCCTAACCATTCTATGAAATAAAAGGACTGCTTAATTCAGACGCAGAAGCCTTCAAAGAAAGCTTTTTAGGTGTGTTCAACAATGCAGAACTACAAACTAAATGGGACAAAATTATAACTGAAGTAAACAATGCCGCTTCTTTCTCTCTCCAGAACAACCAAATGCACACACACAAAAGCCTGGAGAAACAAAACACTTTATTGCAAATCTTTCCCTCAATTCAGAGGGGAATAAAGCTGTCTTTTCAGCAGACCAAATTCTTTAGCAGCAATATCAAGGTAAAGTATTCCTGCACCTCCTTCTCACTATCATTCCCACAAGTACTTCCTCAAGAACTGTTCCCTTCACTAGTACAAGTGCCGGTACAGCTGCACAGGGAATCAGACCAGGAGGAAGGAACGGTTTTAACAAACCCTACAGCATAATTGTTGCTCTTTTTAAACTTTGGAGAAGTTTCCCAGTTCACAGCTGCACAAACAAGTTTTCCTGCTGAGCCTAAAGGGATAGTGTGCTCCATTGCAATACAAGAGCGGGAACGATCAGTGGGATGGAGGAGAAAATGGGTACATTTTTCTCTGGTACTGCTACCAGAGCCTTTGTCCCCTGAAACCACACCTGTAGATACAACTTCAGAGGCATCTAGGTTAATCTAAAGGCTCACTGCTGCAGAAGAATCCCACCCGCACCTTCACCATCTTCCCCTCCTAACCTTGATGGAGGTGCCCCATCCCACTCAGTTATGCTCATTTGCACCATTTTTCACTATTTCCTCTGTGACTTAATACAATTCACTCAAAACAGAGGAAGACTATTCAGAAAAGTACTTGCAAGGGTCTGACACACGTCAGAGTGAGCACAAGGTTGTGAGGAGGTGTGTACAGCAGGGGCATAAGTGCTGGTAGGAGGCAGGGAAGGAAAATACCATTTTAGCAGCAGTTTACTTTGACATTAGCTCCCAGCATTTCTGAAACAGTACCACTGAGAGATCAAAGTATTGATATTATTGACATTACAGATAAGTAACGTAACATACTGTCATACAGTAAACTGGTGAACACGATACCAAAACTTACACAGTGTCCTTTGTAACTGTTTCTATATTAAAACACATGAAATTCCATGTCATTTCCCTCATGACACAGTAATTAACTTGAATCAGTTCCTTGCAATTGGGTTTCTAATAAATAATTCAATTTCCCTAAATTCCACTTATTAAGTGACATTTACTACTACTGAATTTCCAGTAACTGACCCTGAGGAAGAGAAATTTGATCCATGTATCAGATTGCTTACACAGAGTACACAAATCTATCTTTGTTTAATTACTTTATGTTTTTACTTTGAAAAAAGAATAAGGCCTAATTCTATGATTATTTCCACACAAGTTATTTGGATTTTATTTCCTATATGTTAACTGACAAAAAGAAGATTGGAGCATATGATCATTTCTAAGGTCATGTTAACTAGCACTAACTCCAGAGCAAATCAATTTAACGTTTCCAAATGCAAGTTAGATACCAAATCAGAGATCAACTAAAAAATTCTGCATAGTCCAAATTAACACAGTACAAACATTGGAGGGTTTTGTTCACAAAGGTGCTGAGAACAGATGAATAAATTTTCATAGAATGGTTTGGGTTGGAAAGGACCTTAAAGCTCATCTAGTTCAAGCCCTCTGCCATGGCAGGCACGCCTTCCACTAGAGCAGGTTGCTCCAAGCCCTGTCCAACCTGGCCTTGAACACTGCCAGGGATGGGGCAGACACAGCTTCTTCAGGCAACCTACACTCACCACCTTCATAGTGAAGAACAACTTCCTTATACCTAATCTAAATCTCCCCTCTTTCAGTGTAAAGTTTGTAGTTAGCAAGGCTTTTGTTGTGAAGCAACTGCTTATTTTGTATCACAAGGATTGTGATCCGAAATCTTCATGGAGCTGTCTTCACCACACAGTTTTCCTTCAGATATCCTCTGCTGTCCTCTGGGCTTTTATTTGTTGCTGTTATTGTTGTTTTGATTGATTGTTTGTTTTGTGCTATATGGCCTTTCTTAATCCCTGTGTATTCAGAGAAAGGTATAATAGTTTTTTCATGCTACAGCTATCTCCAAATGATCTCATTTTGATGGCTTTAAACGGCTCAGAGCTTGCTCTAAAGACTTAATGTTGCAATGCTTTGAACTGTTTCCCAGAAGAGAACTTCTGTGATGCAATAATCTAGAAATGTATGAAAAATGGCATCTAATAACTTTTCCGACTAGCAAACGTTATTGGTATGTTGGGGTTTTTACCCACAAAAGGAATTAGTTAACTAAAGAATGACAGAATAACTTCAATTCAAACATACATGCCACTTGAACTTCAGATCTTCTTTGCAGCAATGCCCCCATCCTGTTCCGTACGATACACTGATAAAAGCCAGCATCAGACCTCTGCAGAGCTGGGATGATGTACCTACAAGACAAAATGCAGAATTATAATGCACTTCTTCCTAAAGGCAGATCAATGCTACTTTATGTGGTATTTCTTATTTCTCCTCAAATATTTTACACACTGTCTCAAATGCTTATTATATTTTTTCTCACAAACAGCATTCTCATATAATCTCTGGTCTTTGGCTATAATATGGTCTGTAATATATAGAAGGAAAAAAAATACTTGAAGAGCATAAAATAACTTTCAGTCTTAAAATCTACATTTGATAAATACCAACTAGTTCTCAACAAATTCTCCTGAAATATAGACTTACATGTTTTCCTTAGGTTTTTATCTACCTTCATCCTTAAGGCAAAGCTGCCTAGTAATTTGTTCAGAGGTGGCACAAGACGACTGCAATCTAAACACAGGCATTAAGAAGACTTGTAAGGAACATCAAAGCTTTCCAATGGGAAAAAAAAGATGGTCACTACACTGTGCAATTACTGTAACTCAGAGGAGTACTAGAAAAGAGAGAGGGGAATCTATGCTGTATCTGTTCTGCCCTTCACTGTGCTTAAAGTCACTTAGTCCTCTAATGCCCACCTTCCTTGTTCAACTACATCTGATTACTTCACATGAAAATGAGCTGATAGGCACAGTTTTAATGTGAATAAAACACATGAATAATATAGATAATCTAGTATTAAGCAAACATTAATCAAAGCACATATTCCCACGGTCACCTTCTGGATATATTATGGTAGGATTAATGAAAGTCTTTATGAGAAGATAAGGAAAAATAAAAGTGCTGAATTTTAATCTTCAAAATTTAATTCCACTAAAAGAAATCATCTCTCCTCATACACTATACACACCCACATACAGAGCTTAGTATCTGAACAGGATCAGACAGCATAAAAACAAAGAAGGTAGAAGAAATCTAGTTTAAGTGATAAATGAAGACTATAATCACTGCATCATACGTAGAATCAAATACACTGTAATAAATAGGTTAGACAATCAAATACAGTGGATTAAAACAAAGCTCAACACCATGGACACATTTCAGCATCTACTGTGACTCCTAGGAGAGTCTGGATTCCTGAGTATACAAGTCAGAGGCAATTGTGCTGTCTATGTGCCTAAGCTGACTCCTCTGGACCCCGTTCGGAGCAACTGGCACATTTTTTCCAGTGATTGTGGCAGTTTGTACTGGAAAGATACAGAAGACTCAATTTGTTCGGGAGTTACAGCAAACCCGACCATCAGTACACAAGTACTTGCTGGCCAGTGAGCATATAACTCTGAATTAGCCATGATGCCTGTTGCCTGATCAATGTGCCATAAGAAACAGTGAGAAAATAGGTGATTTAGTATTGTACATTGCTAACATTTGTTCCTTTGCTTGTCTATTAAATAGAGCCAAACTTAAAAGCTTCTCTCTTTGGTCTTCATCTCTACTAAGACAGTAATGTAGAGTTAGTTTTTCCTGCCACTAGGACAAAACAAATCAATTGGATCACAAGTGTCCTACTTGAGTTTTCTGACTCACTGATGTTTCAGCAGGAAACATTCTTAATGTGCTGCCTGAAGAAAAGAAAATCCTTTCAAAACCTACAGTGAAAATCCCATCTACATTGGGAATTCCACCAAGACAATCCAAACCTACTGAGCTCTTGGCTTCTCAGTGGATCTACTGGGTAACAGTGTGCAGGGAAGGCAAGCAAAATTAGAAGAATTAAATAACAAAAGTATTAAAAATAGAGATAAAACATACGCCTACATTATATAGACTATCTTGAAAATTCCAAACCTGGGCAAGAGCTAAATAAATATCAATGAAATTTCTGTGTTTACGATTCTGAATAGTCTTTATGTACCTCATATGTCTGATTATTTTTCTAATATACTTTTCTATTGACCTAACAGCAAAAATACTGCTTTTTGTGCTATGGTTTCACCATTCCACTTATGGTCTGAGATGCAAAAAAGGATACAAACATTGCTTTCTAAATTCAAAGTAAGACTTACTTCACAGACTGAATTTCTGTCAAAGACTAATACCATTTTTACAGCGACAAGATATAATCTTGCTTTATTTTTGTCTATAGTCTAACTTTCAGGATAGAAGATTTTCCCATTGTACAGGTGTCAGGAGGCTGCTCAAAGTTTCTGAGGATCTCTTCAAGTACTTCGGAAAGTCAGGCCAGTTTCCCTGTTTTGAATGGTACAGCCAACCAGAAACTGGCTGTTTAGAAAGTTTCCATAGAAAGATGTAAAGTGACAAGCGTAAAAGAAAAAGCTTCAAGGGAAGTTTTCCAGAGCGTAACGTGCTCCATCACCAGGACTGCAATGAGTTAGCGTTTAAGGATGAAGTGGTATCAAACACCTAAGGAGAAAAGACAGCTAACGCTTACATTTCACTCTGAATTTCAAATTTGCACCCTAAATTTAAATGCTCTAAGAGTTAAAAGTGAACCTTTAGGCTACAGGGTTTTAATAGCCATGATAGTGAAAACAGAATTAAAACCAAATGTATTTAATTAGATAGTCGTATAACTCATTATCTATTCAAGCTTTTAAGGGACTTATGCAACAACTGATCTAACTTTTTTCATAGAATCATAGAATAGTTAGGGTTGGAAAGGACCTTAAGATCATCCAGTTCCAACCCCCTGCCATGGCCAGGGACACCTCTCACTAAACCATGTCACCCAAGGCTCTGTCCAGCCTGGCCTTGAACACCCCCAGGGATGGAGCATTCACAACTTCCTTGGCCAACCCATTCCAGTGCCTCAGCACCCTCACAGTAAAGAACTTCTTCCTTAGATCCAATCTAAACTTCCCCTGTTTAAGT
>JANHGB010062985.1:0-12910 GCA_026283785.1 Coracopsis vasa
GTTTAGTGTGAGGTGTCCCTGCCCATGGCAGAGGGTTGGAACTGGATGATCTTAAGGTCCTCTTCTAACCCTAACTGTTCTATGATACTATGAAATCAGTAACTATCATATGAGGGAATCCTGACTCAGAAAAGAAATTAGTGATTGTTAACAGCAAACTGAAAATGAACAGTATTAGTTAACACTGTGATCACCTGAGTTAATATGATTTTTGGAACAAACCAGGAGCTGGTTAGGAAAAATTATATACACAAATAATCAATTTTTCCTACCGTTGTAGGAAAAAACTAGTACTACCTCTGAGTAAAAGTAATATTGAGAATGGAATGCTGTGTGGAGGTGCGGTATACACATTTCCAAAAAAATGTTGAAAAACTGGAAAATGTGTGGCAAAAGTCATTGAAATAATAATAGACGCTTAAAATTAGAAGGCATAAAGAGCTTTATCTGTTTAACGTATCAACAGGGAAACTGAAGGACATTTTCCATGGAGAACATGGAAAGAGAACATGGAGAACATACGAACTTCCAAAGAATATGTTTTCTATTAAAAGCAGAGACAAGCACAGGTGTGAAGGTTAAAGCCAGAAAAGATCAAATTATGAAAGAAGTCTCCAGCAATAAGGGCAATTAATAATGATAATCAAATTACTGAGAAATTTCAGTAATTGTTGCTTAACAAGACAGGAAAATAACAGTTGGCCAAATTAAAGTTACTAGGCACAAACATATGCAAAAATCTAACAACTTTAAAACCTAGAAACTGTTCAGGAAAGAAAACTGCCAGAAAAAAATGCTGGAAGAGAAGTGAGGGTTTCTGTAGTTGGTCTTAGACCCTTAGGCCACACTACGTTTCACAACACTACAGTAAGAATGCTGAACTACCAGAAAATTAAGCATCTGTCTCTTTCTGATCCTGCTCTTGTTTTATTTCATTACTGTTCTGAATATCTAACACGAATTCACTGCTACCATCCCTCTTCCTCCACCAAGAGAATAATTAGTAAGTACATGTTGCTTTGTAAATAATGGATTTTACCATTTGCTACCATTTCTGCAATATTTTCTTTCGTGGCAAAATAAAATATTATTTCAAAGCATTTCTGAAGGAGAAAGAGATATAAATGAAAGAAGCTTACATTGAAAACCATTTTTAGTATTTATGAACGTTTTTTTTCCTTTGTGTCTTTCTGTGTTTCTACAGTAAGAAAATTCAGCATGGCTAAATCCAACTAAAAAAAGAAGTTCAGAAAATAAGCAATTAAAGTGTCACCTTCAGGATAGTCTTGAAATACTCCTTCCTGATGTAGAGCTGCAGTAACATAATTGATAATGCAATGAGCCTATTCTGCGTGGCCTCGTTTATATTACTCAGTGTATCATACTAGTTTGATTCAGCCTATTGATAATATAATATTTTGATACCAAAAATAAGTTTTAAAAAGAGGTGTCTATTGTAAGTTGGAGAGAATAGCTCTGTTTCCAAAAGTGCAGAGTTAGAGGGTCAGGAATAGTTAGGCTGTATAATTATATCCCCTGCAAACACAGCCTGAAAGGAGGGGCATAGACCTCCTCTTCCATTCCTTTTCACCCTTTTCTTTAAGAGTGAAGAAATAAATCTATAGAAGGAGAGGAAAATAATTTGTATTCAGCTTTAGAGAATGTAACCTCAACAATGATTCCATAAATAAGGAACTACAATTTACCAATTTACTTAATGTATATACTTTTGTTCTTTTTCCTTGTTTTATTTCATATAGGACAAATTCATGAAATGCTTCTGTTTGATTCATAAGATTCCTGAACAAACACTGAAAGTTCTGTATTTACATTCATAGTCATTTCAAAGGCATTGCAATATATTCTGTAATTACAGCAATCCTGTATATAGCTGCTGTCTGTATTACTCAAGGTTTCATTCTGCTAGACGTTTTTTCTTTTGACACTGAAGCAATTGAAAATTCACTAACTCACAGAACTGCTCCATCTTTGAAGAGCTGCAGATTTGTTTATATAAATAAGATTTCAGGAACAGCAAGTCTGCCTGCAGTTCCTGTAAAACTGCTATGACACACCATGCGATTGTTGTCAAACCACAACCATCATATATACTACCGACTTGGTTTACTCCATTTCAGAATGAGGGATTTATAACTTCACTTCTGCATTTCATGATCTGCATATTGGATCTTTTCTGTTGAGCTTCCGAGTAAAAGAATAGCAAAGCATGACTCATAGCCTTGAAAAAAACATGACCCTGCCTTGGGGAAAAAGTACACTCAAGCTCTACAAGATCTGAGCTGACATCAAGCAAGAGAACGTTGGCATGGCTGAACAGTAAGAGTTTATATCAATTGCCATTACCACAGCTTTTGTTTATATTATATGTGATATGCAGCTGTCAGTGGATAACTGTTTGCAGTAGGTATAAACAGTCCTGATGCATTTTGCATTCCAAGCTCAAAAGTTTTGCATCTCATACGGTCAGCAGCCATTCATAGCAAAGCTGCTCACCCTCAAGCAGCCACTGCCTTCTCCAGGCACTCCCATCATGTACCTATGCACGCTTACATGTGCACACATACATGTGCACTATCACGCAACTGAATTTTGGCCAGTGACAGTGTCGGCTGCACACACATACCTTACCACCTTGTGAGCCGGTAGATCATGCCTGAGGGGGCTCTTGCGGACCACACTGTCAGTTGCTTGAACAAGTCACAAAAGCTGCAGCCCCAAGTCCAAGGTCATTTTAGGAGGGCAGGTGACAGAGGGTAGCTCCTTGACCCAGATGACAACTGATCACAGGCAGCTTACTCACTAGAAACTCAGCTCCAGCATTTTCTCTAGGCTGCAGCAACAGTAAGGGGTGAATTTTTTCCCTTACCTCCAGATAGGACAATCAAGGATTGTTACACTGCATGTCACAAAACTCTCCTCCAGTCCAAATTAGGAAAAATCAATTATTTGTGTATATCATGTGCCATACAAACATGGGATAAACCACGGGCTGAGCAGCAGGTGGGCTGATAAGAACCAGGTGGGCATTTTGCAGTATGACATTACTGTGTACAAAGTTGAAACCCCAAACTACAATGCTGTCAGTGAAGACAGTTATGTGGCAAGGGCTATGTAATCCTACTACTACCCTATGCCTGCCTTCCCTAACTCCAGAGGTGCGCTCTTCACACTGCCAGCCCTGGTAGTTGACATTGCAATGCCTAAATTTGTCACCAACCCACAGTATTTTGAAAAACCGTAACAGATTTGCTGGGTTTTCCTCCAGCATTAGTATCATTTTCTTTGAAAGTCCTTTATAACCACAGTTGTCAGCTTTTCAGCTATCACTTTTATTACATCGTTGTGTTACAGGCCATTAACACAAGTTCTCTTTATCACCTCATTTGCACATTATAAGGTTCATGATGTATTATACCTCTAGCACAATGCAACCATTTTTACTATGTTCAACAAAAACCTGCACTTAAGTCTTTGTTTCCCTTTACTCTTTCTACCCTGGACATGACTTTTCCCAATATTTCCACAGTCTAATACCTCAGCCTACAGCAAGAGTTTGTCTTTTAGCCTTCCTCTAGACAGCTAATATTTTTCTTTACCATTAGAAGCACTTAAATGTGGTTTGCCCTTTTTCTGTATAACAATAGCTGTATGTAATGATAAACACAATCAGGAAAAACACATAATACGGTATACATTTCATATGTACAAACCAAGTCACAAGTTTGGGGCAAGTCACTTGTCAAATGTATTTTTGTTTTATGTTGCACTTGTTCCAAAGAAGGTTCCAATACTACGAACACGAGAGAACCTAAGGAGCTCCATTTTTCTTACCTCTAATTTTTTACATTTTAAAACTTAGTATTAACAAATATTTAAACAAATATATGGTGAAGCAAAAACAAAATACAGATGCATCCGTAAGTTTAGAGAAGTTAATATGTTCTAAGCTGTTATACTGTGTAGTGCTAGATGGAATATCAATGCAATCTAACTTTAATGCTGACAGCACATTATAAATACTGTCCTTAAAACAGTTAGTGTCCCCAGGCAGAGGTAAGAAGAGGTTAGCTATTACCTACATAGACAAAAAAGGATAAATCAAAAGACCAATAAAATGAGATTAACATACCTACTTTTGGCAGTAACAGCATTTTGATGGCTACCCTGTAGATTGCCTGAGACTGTGAAATTATAGGAAAACTACACAGTCATTAACATTATTCAAAAATATCTCAAATCCCTAGGAAGTTTATGAGATTCAGAGCAAAGCGCTTTGCATGCATTAGTTTAGAAGTGGACATTTATTCAGGTGCCAAATTCTAAAAACTAGCTGCTAATTTGCATCATCAAACTAACCCAGCTCTAGGTGAATCTGAACTCCTTAGCATCCAGTAAAATCTCTGAGGCATCAGAGAATTCCTGTTCCTGAGCATGTATATAGACACCTAAATCTGTAATCATACTAAGACCCCAACAGGATGCAAAAATTCCCCAATATCCACCATATAGCAACTACTCAAGCTGATGTGGTCAAAATATGTCACTTTCAGAGACTGAACTAAGGGCTATTTTAATCAAAGCTTGAGTTCAGAAAAGTTGATTAAAGCTGCTTTCTTTGGAAGTAAGACAAATTTAAATGTCTGTAGTGGAGAAAGGATTTGAAAACAGATCTCCAGCTTCCCAAGAGACAGCTTATCCTCTAAGTTACTAGGCTTGCAATCTGAAGTCGGTTTCAGCTGTTTCACCTGGCTACAATAATTAAACACACACTAAACTGCTCTCCAGCCAGAGGTTTAAACAGCTCATATAGGAGTCTGAAGATCTGTATCTCATTCCCAAGGTGCAATTAATACCTTAAACAAAAAGGAGCAGATGGCATCATGAAATCTTTTAGCCCACTCCTTACACCCTTATGCCTTGGATATTTTCCAACTATTTCTCTACTCTGTTTGTACATGATGTCTTTACCTCTTATTCCAAGACACAAAAATAATTGGCTAAATGCAAAGCCACAAGTCTGAGTGGACAGACATCGGAGCTGGGATAAAGAGTTTGAAGTCAGTTTTAAATTATAGATTTCTTTATGTCATGCTGGTTTTGTTTCGGAGAGATTTTTTTTTCTTTAGTTTAAGAAGCTCCTTTTCAGTATGCTGGACTCTATAAAACACATTTCATTCTTCCATGCGTCTGGAATTTAATTTGACATTGTTAATTCTAGAAGTTAGGAAGTCCTTTGAAGGTACGTACTGAATTTGAGCAATACTGTCCTGCTCCTGATAACACTGTAAAATGTTGCACTGTTTTACCATTACCCTTTTCAACAAAATAGTACAATTTGCCTTTTCCAAAACCCACCTAATGTTACACTCAAGCATGCTCAAATCTGCCATAACTCTGTGTGCCTTCTATAAAAGTATTAGCAAGCTTTGCAAAACATGAGAAGATTTCAAGGTGAAACAAACATACTTAAAGACTCTTTTTAAGGCCAGAGTTGGCTGTTATTATTATTTCATTGAATGCTCCAAAGCTAGAATCTTGTTTGTAAGAAACATTTTTATAATTTCAGGTTATAAGTGCGGACTAATGCAGTAAGATCTTTGTCTGCACAACTTACACTGCTTTCTGTGGAGATAAAACAAAATCTCAGGATTTCCTATGAAACAGGAAAAATAAAAGAGTACATTTTAAACATGGGCAGACAAGGACACAAGTGAGAAGAATCTCTTAACTCATGACAAGTGTGACTATGACTGAGAAAGTTCTTATGATCAGATGTCACCCTAATTAAGAGCATGCTGCTAAGGCAACAATTGTACATTTCACAAGATCTTAAGACTATTTATTGTTCCACATCAAGGAAAAATGGAAATCCTAAACCAAACACCTTGTGTTTAGCCTATCTCTCCAATATATGTGTTCCAAATAATTTCTTGCTCCTTTAAAAGATTTCACTTACTCTTATCAGCAGGTTTCAAGCAGGTAGGTCTAGACTTTTTTCCCAAGTAATTCACAGGAAAAAGCCCAGCATAACAGAGGTCTGGTGAGAAAACTGCTTTGGATTCATGATCTTTTACTTTTGCTCTTCATAATTAGCATACACCTACATCTACAGAAGTTACCTGTGTAGGATTTATGCAAATAAGGGGAAAAGGGTGGTTGCTTTTTTAAAAGTAAAGATTGAAAAGTAATATAAATACAATGTGAGATAAGCTAGCTCTCCAAGGATGAGACTTTAGGTGACAAACACAATAATACTGCCCGGAATAGTCTTCTTCCTGCCTTCACATGGTTATATTGTGAAGCTATCTGCTGTCTGTCCTCAAGACAAACACATGAATTCATAGCTCAGGAGGAACAAGAAGTAAAAGTAACTCTAAGCTACCTTTGCAGTTGCTGAGTCTTTACACTGGAAGGCATCTCCAGTCCCCAGAACAAGTAACACACAGCATCTGGGGACCTACTGAAGTCACAACAGCCTTCCTGAACTGAAGCACTGCCTTCTTTGGTCTGTTCTCTGCCCCCATGAAAGTGCCTGTTTTGTAATCTTGACTCAACCTGGATTTCTTGCTTAACTTCTCATTAATCCTGTAGAAGCACCATAGCTGTACATATCTGCTTGGGGACTGGTTTGGTTTAAAATCACTGATGTTTCGTTTACAAGAGGAATATCCACCAGTATAGACTGTTTGCTAATATTTTCTGATTTTTTTTTTAATGTATGCTGTTTTATCCTTTCGTAAACACCATTAAACATGCAATAGCTGAAAGGCTAAACAGAGGTGAGTAGTGTTCCATACAGATGCTTTTCAGTGGAAGAAAAATCTTTCTTTCTGAACAGAATCATAATGGTCACATCAGTGCAAATAAGGGGGAAAAAAACCCATGCAATTTTAAAGCTTGGACCATAAAGTTTCTAAGAGGCTCAAGGCAAAGTAATAGAACTCCTTTAAATCTGAAAATAAAAAACTGTGACAACTGCTTGGCTTGCTGCCTCTGGACCGCCCTGCAGCTTCAGCTGTAACCTGCAGCAGGTAACACCCTGATGTAAACTGCTGTTCTTTGATAATAAATATATGCGAGATATACTGCATGGGCTAGAGCACAATAGAAGTGAAGGTGACACTCATTTGCTGCAGAAAATCTGTAAAAGAAATGGTAAAAGCAGACAACCTGGAAACAGGACCAGACTTTGTACAGAAAGCTCCCTTTTGATCAGGATAAAACCCCAGCTGTCAGCTATCTCAAGCTGCAGATAAGGAACTATAGGCGCCACCGTTTGGGAGAGATCAGGATTTCATAGGGAGAAGCAAAAGAGATCACAATCGCGCAGAGTAGCTTTAACTGCTCTACCATGACCCTCACTAACTCAGGGACAGACTGCCTGCAGGCAGAAGTCTGTGGGGACCAGGGAGGAAACGGCTGGAAGTTGTTTCCTGCAAGTACAAGTCTCAGAAGTAATAACACGTGCAGTTGGTCCTCAGTCACATAACCCAGCTGGGAAGGCCAGGTAAGAATGTTTGTGTTCTTCATATTTCTGCATTTAGGAATACTCTCTTAAAGAGAAATATAGATATACATATATATACACACACATATGGGTTTTTTTCCTAAATTAATGGAAGAACCTGAAATAGAGGCTAAGCAGGAGGCCAGAGTGTGTCAGAATGGAGCATTCTCTGCAGTACATCTTGCTGCTGCATTAACAGGATTACACAAGCTGTAAGAGCAAGGGGGTGTATTGCAAAGAAAGGAAAGGGAGAAAAGAGCCATCTATGCAAATATTCTGCATACATTAACTTTGTATTCATATAAAACATTAAAAAATGCTAGATGTTTTTCTTTCCAAGTAAAATACAAAGACAAATCTGTTTAGATTAACAGAAGATTGATTTAGTTTTGGCAAAACTTTTCGTAAGTGCATTCGAATGCACACAAAACCAGCATCGCATTGTTCTATATTTGCAATAAATCTTTAAGGAGAAATCAGATGAGAATTTGCATAGCTGATAAATTTTCTGCACACCATGCTCTCAAAAACACATGATCTCTTAAAAGTGCCAGCTTTCTTTGAAATGCACTCCTGTCAAATAAGAGATGATGATATGCCACCATAACACATGGTAAACAGATGAAAGAAGACAAAGGGAAAACAAACCCCCAAAAGGGCAACGTTTGGCTTCACTCAGGCATGAATAAGGCATGCTTTGATGCAATTGCACCTTATCTTTACAATTTATGTTCAAGTAGTTCACAGCAATCAATCAGAGTCAAATGAAACCAATGACAAGAAACCTGCAAACATGCAAATTCAAACTGATAATAAGGATCACTCTTTTTATGAGCATCATAATGAACAGTAGCCAAACAATCAAGACTGACTAATGAACTGTTTTGGAGTCTTTGGTGAAAGACTTCTATAATTCATAGTGGAACTAGAACACTACATTGTAATGCTAATTAGGTAAATAACAGTTGGTAGGCAAAGAAGTTTTCTGATACATTTCAATATTACAAAGGAGGGAACAGATCCCCGTGGCTTCCCTTAGGCACAGCATAATTCTAAAAAAAAAAAAAAAAAATAAAAAACAAATAAAAAGGCGACCACTTCTGTAAGTCTGATTAACCAAATGCACTGTCGTTTGTTTTGGTCAAGATCATGAACAAGGAGACCAAATTGTTGCAGGCTTTTTAATTTTCTAAATATATTCATATTCCAGTTATTAGCTCTGTATAAACTAAAAATCTAGATCTGTACAGTTTTGAAGTCTCCTCCCTCTCTTCTCTCTTCTATGCCTTGTCTTACAGTTTTCTTTAGAAATGCGCACAACATTAAAAGTCTTATCGACTCTGAGGGCATGATGTGTCATGACTTATTTTGTTAAATAACTAAGTACTATTAGGAAAAAACACGATGGAACATCATTTACCCTGGGGTTTTAGACCTACCAAAAACTGGTACTAGAAAATTCTTTCTTGTTTCTGTGGCTCAGTTATTTTAGCATCAGATTCAGAGAAGGTACATGTCACGTATAGAAAGGCAACTTTTCAAAAATTGTTATTTTCACAGGTTTTTTTAAATTTCTAGAACAAAAGTGCGTTTGTAATTATGTACCATATAAAAGTTATTGTAAGCCCGTGAAAGAAATACAAATGGGTTATTGTGCTCATAATGGGATGTAAAGAAAAAGGGAAACAATTGAAGTCCAACAAGTAAAGTTAGCTCAAACTCCTGAGGCTTACTCAAGTAAGAGCTGTTACTCTCCTCGGAGCAACTCCAGCAACATCCATTACATGATCAGTTTTCCTCCAACATTGATGTTGCTACACATGAGTACACGGAATATCTGCATATATCATGTTTAGCTAATATTTGATGGATCCAAATTTTGGAAATTTATTGGAGGTAGAGAATGAAATACAATATATAGAACTCATTTCGGTTGTATTTTATATTTAATGTGCTTTTGGGGAAATTAAGCCACATATAATAGTCATAAAGCATTTTTACTCTAAATTGACAAATAATTTTGAACCTGTTAAGCACATGAATAGGAAAAAGAAATTTGCACACAGTCAAGATCCGTGCAGTCTGAAGCTAGAACACTGTTTTGTGATATGGAAATCTTGGACTTTTTGTGAACCTGTAGATTACTTTCAGCTCTTCACTAATTGCAAAACTGCAGAGAGGTCATGAAAACCAGTAAAACTCATGCTCTCATTTTCATGGTGAGTACAAGAATTATCCTTGGAAATTTCAAGGAGCAACGCATGGTAAACTGCAACCAACTGTAAATCTCACCCACATGAAGAATATGGTCTTTTTTCAAAACTATATTGTCTGATTGACCATGGAAGCAAAAAAGCATGAAGACAGGAGAATAAGCCTCCTGCCAATAGTAAGTTCATATTTTACAGTATGCTTTTTAAGTATTTTAAAGATACTAAAGCACTTTAAAGAAATTCTCACTGTTTGTTTCCTTATTCTTGTATTAATGCTAGCAAGTTTATATTTTCTCTCGTCTTCTTCAAAAATGTTGTCTCCCTCTCCCAAAAAGAAATCCGAAGAAAATTCAGCCTGAGGCATTTATCCATCTGGAAAACTTCATGTCAAATGGCAAGCATTCATAAAGGTTTTACATACCGCTTTACAGAGACATATAAAGAAAAAAGAGGTTGCCTGTATATAAATATAAATGCTTTCATATCTTTAAGTATCTATCAGGCACTAATAAATAGGTCTCATACAGGACTATCTTGTCTAGGAGATGGATTGTATTTTTGCTTGAATGGGCACAATTTACATAACTGCAATAATTTCTACATCTCAAGTTTTTTTCTATGACCTGCTTATTCCCACTCTTCACAATCACAAAATAGCCACTGAATGAAGGAAAGGTAAATAGTCTTTGTATAAAATTTTGCAAACCTGCAAGCTAAATATAAAGGTGGGGTGAGGGGGAAGATTTAGGAGTGAGAGAAAAGGAATAAGCTCACAACAAACAGCATAAGCCCCTTGAGGTTGATCCTCAGACCCAATTAGGTTAATAGAGTTACACTGATCTGCTCTACTTGCAGAACCGGTTCACATCTGTGCGTTCAAAGATGCAGGAGAAACGCATTGGACCTTGTTCCTAGCTGAGCCTTGGTTCTAATTGTACCTTATAACTAGTTAAATATAAGGTGAAGAACAACATCACCCTCATGTCACTAAGATGCTTCTGGATACTTCTCCCAGTAGAGCTGAGAGCTACCCTGATCTGGTTACTTAGTTTTAGTGGTGGTCATTTTATAATCTTCCTAATAACATCATAATATTCATATATACTAGCTTCTCAATTCTGTCTCTCAGCTCTAGCTGCAGATCCAAGCCTGCACACATGTAATCATCTTCAATAGCTTCTCAGCACTTGATTCTTTTGATGAGTCAGACATTGTTCTGGCTGGTATCCAGCCTGCAGTTTGAACAATATGGATTTACAGCATATTATAAGCATAGAAAAAGCATCCTGGAGTTGCCATCATGACATAGGTAGCTATCAAACAGGACTAGAAATATATGTATGTTGTCAGTATTTCCACTACTTTGGTTTCTAGACTAGTACAAGTTGTATCACAGTGATTTAAAGTGCTAGTGGCTGGTCTGCACCAATACTCCTATAAACGTTGTTATGAACAGAGCTGTGGTAGTGAGGGAAATAGGAAGAGTGAAATAAAGCAAGCTTGGGATAAAAAACACATCTGGCACCCCTAAAATAAATTATCACTACAAGTTAATAATGGTTTTAACAAGTTTTCTCTCTAACTTCTGTACCAGCCAGCAAAACTCTCAAATCCAAGCCCTAGTTCCTTAGGCTTCAACCAGCAGGTAAGTCAGAGAGGTTTGACCTCAGTTTAATTCAGTCCAGGTTAGTGACTTATCTCTGAGCATGTAAGCATGGGAGTTGACAGCACTTCAGTGCATTTACTGAGGCTTCCCTCCAACTCAGCTACATTCTCATATTTCCTCTTTTTGCCCTTCTTTATTAGAAATGTGGTACATTGCCTTGATTTTTACGTCCTTGATTTTTACATCTACGTACACATACAGCATTTCAACAGAAAGGGTTGACCTAACAAGTCCTCCTGACATGCTGCCAGGAAAAACAAAAAAAAACAAAAAAAAAGAAATTATAAAGATTCTGGAATATCTGGTAAAGGGAGTATCAATAAGACTCGTTACATTGGAGACGCATTGGGAGGCAGCAGTTCCACCCCCAAAATTTTAAGCAAAGGCCCCTTTGAGCCCAAAGTGGCTCAAAATCAAAGTTTTTGAGAGTATATGTGAAAAATCTAGGACTCAGATTTAACAGAGTATGACATGAATTTACTAAGAGGAGTTTGACCCTTTCCTTTTCTCAGTGGCTACATTTAGACGAGAAAAGAAGGATAGTCAAGATATAACAGCTCCAAGAACAAGTGAAGACAAAGATGTGGGGCTGGTGCCCACACCCACTCTGCTGACAGATTCATGGCTCAGTTTTTGAAGAATTCAGTGACGGGGAGAAGAATCAGAAGGCATTAGTTACTGCACCAATGGAAGAAACAGGGAAGCACATTAGGACTTAAATTTAAAGCAAATCCTTCTTCTGTTATAGTATCATTTTGCTATTGAAATTAAAGCCTGAAGAATTATGGTTTACCACTCTTGCCTCCGAGTCATTCAGGAGAGAATTGAAGCTGGGAAAAAAAGAAAGCATAGAAACAGCGGACGATTCTGTTTGGCAGCACCCTGTGCAACTAGCACAAGCAGAGCAGAATGTACAAAAACAGGTATACATGTTTATATATGCTTTCCCTATGTGTACTTGCTGACATCAACACCAACACAGGAGTTTTAAGAAAAAGACAACGTATTAAGGCTGCTATCATTTATCCCACTAATCAAATAAGGAATTTTTGAAATCTCGGTATTGCAGGTCTGAAAAAGCACTGAATGTTTACAGGATACAACAGAAAAATTCAGCTGTAGTTCTTTTATGCTTTTGCTACTCACAAGACTTCTTAGAGCTTAATCTTCATATAGATCATCATAAAATACAGAACATTTCAAAAGAAATGCCTGAAAAGCATCTTTCCTCTTCTAGTCTGGACCTTGCAGAACGTGACACTTTGGTCACATTCTAATGCAACTGATGCCTCAGTTATTGCTAAAATCATTTATAGCTACCGCAAGGTCCCTGCCCTGCTACCAGATTAGGTGCTCCTAATTTCTGTTTGTCACTTCTTATCCTATTCTGTGGTTAAACTGGTTATAGCAGTTTCCAAACAAAGATTCTAAGCCTGTACCTCAACAAAGAGGTAGCATTTCCTCTTTGCTAGGACTCTGTAACATCAAGGGAAAAAAATTCTT